>JBBPBX010028184.1:6201-25814 GCA_038048925.1 Garcialebias charrua
TTGATTGACAGGTCGGGTAGGGACCTCACAGACAGCCTTCACGCCAGAGCCTGCAGCTGTCTGCGCCGCTGTGGTCGTGGAAACGGCGTCGCGACGCATGGAGGAATGTTTTTTATTTGATATAAATGTATTAAATTCCCCAAGCGAGCGGAAAGCCATTTGTTTTTGTTGTGTGATTTCAAACAGTTCTTCTTCTACGGTAGATTTCTTCTTCTACACCCTTTCTTGCAACATATGCACAGGTTTTAGAGGGTACTGCCACCTGCTGGTCAGTAAAAGAACAGCACTTTGCCATGCGCTGCCGTGCTACACTATGGCTGTGTCTCAATTCAGGGGCTGCATCCTCATGAGGACCCAGCCTAGCTGGGCCGAGTAGGCCACGCACTCACAAGACCGGGTGGGCTGAGTGAAACTGCTGAAATGGGACGGTCTAGCCTTCAGGTTTGCCGGCATTGAAGTGGGTGGGGCGTTCTCTTGAAGTGGGTGGGAAGTTCTTGTGTGCCGCTTGGTGTGTGTGGAAAGAGAAGGGACGCCGCTAAAATATATTATTTATCTGAATACATGTATATATATTAGTATTTCTGAGCTTACTGTTTGTTAAGAACTGATTACAAATCAGCTTATAAGGGGCGATCTGTTAAAACCCAGAGTGGACCTACAAAATGCAAGCTGTCGAGTAGCACAACTGGTTAATCAACCTGCGATTGGTGCAGAGATACTTTTCTCGAAGCTGGTTCGAATCTCACTCGGTACGGTTAAAACTTATTTTACGTTTGTCTTTTATTGGATAAAAAAATGAGGACTGAGATTAAAAGGAAGGAGTTTGTGAAACTCCTTCTTTTTTTTTATCCAATAAAAGACAAACGTAAAATAAGTTTTAACCGTACCGAGTGAGATTCGAACCAGCTTCGAGAAAAGTATCTCTGCGCCAACCGCAGGTTGTTTAACCAGTTGAGCTACTCGACAGCTTGCTCCTCACTGGTCCACTCTGGGTTTTAAAAGATTGCCCCTCAGAATATCCTTGCTACGCACGTGTAAAATAATCTGATTTGTAATCAGTTCTTCAGCTAACACAATTTTTTTTGTCGTTTCTGAAGTTAAATTTTAATGAGATATATTCGAGCTGAGGTTGTTTGAGATGACTAAATAAACAAAGGTTCAATGAATATTCGCGCTGAGGTTGTTTTTAAAACGAGCTGATGACTCAACAACACACAGCAGCCCGACTCTGCACGCAGAAAGTCCCACCCCCCCGCGAAATCTCTGCTGGCGCTATGAATTCTGGGATAGCCTCCGTCTGGAAGGATTCACGAATGCATCCTTCGATTTCGGCAGGAAGTAGGCCGCATTCCTCGGCCGCATGAGGAGGAGTCTTCGAATTGGGACAGTCCTCCGCGCGGGGCAATGACGTATGCGGCCGACAAATGCGCACTCATGAGGATGCAGCCCCTGAATTGAGACACAGCCTATAAACGCATGAAGCCGCACGGCACAGTGCGCGCGCTGCCCGCGCGCTCCAGCTTGTGGACCAAAGCGCGACTATATCCGAGCCTTTAGGCTGATGGTCCTCCTTGATCATGTGAGCAGCTGGTTTCGGCTGTCAGCAGCAAACTGGTTGATCCACTATGAGAGGGTGCTATTTATAAGACTGAGCTGAACACAGCACCTCAGACTGAAGAAGTCTTTCAGATAAAAGATGAAACGTTTCTAATAATAATAATAATAATACAGTAATGAATTTAATTTATAACGCACTTTTCATGAACAAAAATGACGCACTGGCAACATTTGGAATCTGATGTACGCAGATGATATCATTCTAACAGCCACATCAGAACAGAGCGCGGCACAAATGTTTGAAGAATGGAACGCTCGACTCGCCGACCATGGGTTCAAAATCAACATTGACAAAACAAAAGCGATGAACACTGGCGAATCTGTTGAATCCACACCCACTGGTCGTTGGCCCTGTTCAGTTTGCAAAGATGGTGTGGGCAGCAATTCAATCATGTGCCAACAGTGGTGTCACAAACATTGTTCAAAAATAAGTGGCCCATTGTCGAAAGCGACCAATTTCGTTTGTCCTACTTGCATCAATCCACAACAACAAGTACAACGCAACAATACAATTGGAGCCGTTGGCGTCGAAACAGTCAAGTCGTTTCAATATCTAGGGGATGTGTTGGACTGTACTGGAACAGCCGAAGCTGCCGTTCGGGCACGTATACGTGTGGCGTGGAATAAATGGCATCTACTCGCTTCTATACTGATGCGGCGCGACATCCCACTACTCCTACGTTCAAGACTCTATGGCTCAGTGATACGTCCCGTGCTGTTGTATGGCGCAGAAACATGGCCAATGACAACAAAACTCGAACAGCAACTTCACCGAACCGACATGAAAATGCTCCGATGGATGCAACGCATTAGTCTTAAAGATCACATCCAATCGACCGAAATCCTGCGTCGAGCAGGCTTATGTGCGATTAAGGACGCATGCCGGCGACACCGTTTGCGGTGGTTCGGTCATGTTAAACGAAGTGAAAACAGTGCTATACTTGCTATTGAAAACCTTGAAGTACCTGGCACCCGTCCCAAAGGCCGTCCGAAAAAGACCTGGGCGCAAACGATTCAACAAGATCTGAAAGCGCTGAACCTCAATGAACTGGACGCAACTGACCGCCTAATCTGGCATCAAAAACTTGGCGACAAAGATGTAGCGTCCCACCCCGGAATCGGGAAAACGGACGTTAAACGAAGATAGATAGAACAAAAATCTCAAAGTGCTACAAAGTGCAACTAAAATCAAAGATCAAATAAAAACAAGTGATAAAATCAAGTAAAATCAACGATAAAATCAATTAAATTAATTAATTCTACTTTTTTTGTTTGTTTGTTTGTTTGTTTGTTTGTTTGTTGTGCTTTTTGAAGGTCCTGAGGACCAGACTTAACTTTTTGGATTACTGTACTTAATATTACCTGTACTAATTTTAAGAGAGCACCAGTCATTTAATCTTTCAGTGTCTAATAATAATAATAATAATAATAATGAATTCCATTTATAATGCACTTTTCATTAATAAAAATCTCAAAGTGCTAAAAACAGGAAGGAAATCATTTCAGTCCAACTGAAGTAAAAATGACTTTCATTTTGCTGTACGTTGGCTTGTACTTGTACTGCTGTTACATTTCACATGGGGCTGAACATAAGTTTAGCTAAAGGTAAAATATGCAGTGACTTCCAGCCCTCTGTTATGTAAGCTATGAAGAGATGAGAGAGGAAGAGGACAGACACACTAGAGAAGTTGACAGCAGTGTGACTCAGTGACGTAGAGACTGGAGAGTGTCAGAATGAGGAATGAATGCATGACAAGTACCATATTTGACAAGGCAACCCGGTCCTTGGGGACTATCAGACTGATGTCAAAGGTGGCTTTAATGGCTGGCTCATCCCAACAAGGAAAAGCTCTGCGGGCATCAGTGGCCTGGAGGAAGAGGGGAAACACACACAAAGCAAGCAAGAAACATTTTAATTAAAAGGCAGCTCGGCTTCGTGTTCAGAAGCACAATTAAATCACACATGGTATGGAACAAAAACAACAAATGATACAATAAGGCACTTGAACAAACAAATAAAAAAAAAGTCAAGTTGCACATCTTTGCATCTCAATAGAATTTCTCACTTCAGGCACAAAATGAAAGACTGTGCAGCGCCCGGCTTGACAGAAACTTCCAGGAACAATCAGATCATTTGTTGTTGAGTAACATCTGAAATAGCCAACACACTTCTTCCCCAAACCCAACACACACATCCAGCTGATGCAGGAACCAGATGTAACCATAACCGTTTCAGAGCCGAGGCACATTAACTGTATTAACATTTTCACTTTCTGTGTAAGGCACTGGAATACCTTCAAGAGGTCAAATGAACCCCATCACTTCATTTTTAAGTTTTCATCTACCATAAATATACTTCAACTTCCTCCACTGACACTTAAAACAATCTGGCAATGGTTCCAACTTGTGGTGTGCCACTAAAACTTACTGCTTATTGTTGATAAATAAAATAATTGAAGGTAAGAAAATTCACCTTAGGGTGGAGTCGAGTGATGGAACAATGCGTTTTGTAACAAAGAAGAAATATAATTTATTCTAAAGGAGAGTTTTTGACATACAGTACTTCGGTTTCCTTTGTTCTTTTGCACTTTTTATTAGGCATGAAAATATATACAACCAGTGTTTATATAAAATAAGTCATGGTCATGTGTGCCTGCTGTGACGTCAAAATATTGTAATAAATATAATGTATTGCAAAATAAATTTCAAGCCACTAAGATGCACAGTGGTTGAGACATTTGCAACGCACAATAACAGGAAGTGATGTCAAAGGGGAGTGCCTGCATGTGAATAGATCATTGCTACAATGGCTAACACAGACAGCACAGAAGAATCTGACATTTAGATTATTTAGTTACTATCAGAGATGAAGTAGAGTCAAGATTTAGATATTGTTTCAATTATCAGAAAACAGGAAGTTCCCCTTTTTAAAGAGTTCTCCTTTGATGTCACTTCCTGTTTCACTTTGGCTGCACCAAGTTTAAAGGAAAAGGTGCCAATTACCGTATGTGACAAAATGAATGATATGTGTATTTAGCCCAAAATTCTTAAATATTAAAATGTTTTCTTCAATTTTTTTTAATTTGTAGGATATGCATGTCACTGTTACATTGTCAAGAAAGAAAAAAAAAAGATTGATAATAATAATGTTATTGTTTTATTGCAGCCCAATGACATCTAATCAAACTGAATCATGAGGTGGTCAAAGATTCCCACCCCTGGTGTGTCCATGTCTGCTGTGAGCTAGATAGCTAGTTACACAGGACATCGTAGCTACGGCAAAGTGACGCTGTGTCAGTTTATGTAAGAAGAACTAATAATAAAATATACCGAGTCTTTATCAAGTCAATTTTATTTCTATAGCACATTTATTGTCATTTGCACCGCATGTGGTACATGTGATGAAAACGAGATTATGTACACATGGTCCCAGTTACATCCAACAACAAATGCAAGAGAAAAACAGTAATAACATCTAGGATTAACTAAGAAAAACATCAACTAGTAATACACTAAGCCCTAATGTAGTAGAAAAACATCATTATAAACAGCAGCACGAACATGAGTCTGTATGAGCAGATGGTCACAGATGAACACAGCAACAAGAAAACAGATCAGCATCAGCATGATGTGATATTTTGCAGTGTTTATTCTTATTATTTATTTATTCATGAGTCTAACAGCCTCAGGGTAGAAGCTGTTCCTCAGTCTAGTGGTTCTACATTTGATGCTCCTCAACCTCCGTCCTGAGGGGAGTGGGGCAAAGAGTGAGTGTGCTGGGTGAGTGAGGTCTTTCATGATGCAGGTGGCTCTTTTCCTGCATCTGGAGGTGTAAATGTCTGTGATGGTGGGGAGACTGACTCCAACATCTTCTGTGCAGCCTTCACCACTCTCTGTAGAGCTTTCCTCTCTTCAACTGTGCAGCCTCCATGCCACACGTTGATGCTGGAGCACAGGATGCTCTCCACTGCACACCTGTAGAAGGAGGTGAGGACTGGGCTGCTCAGACCAGCACGTCTCAGCCGTCTGAGGAAGTAGAGTCTCTGATGACCTTTCTTGATCAGGCTGGTGGTGTTGTTGCTCCAGCTGAGGTTATCATTCAAGTGTACACCCAAGTATTTGTAGCTGGAGACCACTTCCACCACAGATCCACCTATGTTCAGTGGGGTGTGGGTGTGTTTGTTCCTTCTGAAGTCCACAATCATCTCCTTTGTCTTCTTCACATTCATGTGAAGGTTGTTCTCTTTGTCTTTGTCTTCTTCACATTCATGTGAAGGTTATTCACATGATGAATGATTATTTTATTCAAGATGGTAAGAGGATCACCAATTCCACCATTGTTGCGCAGAAAGATAGTGCAGCAATACCAGAATGGTGTTACCCAGCGTAAAATAAGAAGAAGGGGGGATGCCACCCAGTGGTAAAAATGGACTTGTCCCAACTTTTTGGGGATTTGTTGACACCATGAAATTTTGAAACATATTTTTCCCTTAAAATGATACATTCTCTCAGTTTAAACTTTTGATCTGTGATTTGTGTTCTATTCTGAATAAAATATTAGATGTTGGCACCTCCACATCATTGTATTCAGTTTTTATTCCCAATTTGTTTAGTGTCCCAACTTTTTTGGAATCCGTTTTGTAGTATTTATATATATATATATATATAGACATATTAACCCATTTTAAATCCTTCCCACACTCTTGCAATATTCTAAACAATGTTTCTAAACTCTAAACACTCTGAAATAGGGCTGGGCGATATGAGGAAAATATTATATCGCTGTATTTTTTGGCTATATCACGATACACGATATATATCGCGATATCTCCAAAATCAATGAAAAAATGATTCAAAATTGATTAAAAAATGTCAACACTAAATTTGAACAAACTTAAATATTTTATTTTAACCATCAATTGCACACATAAATAAAAAGTACTTCAAGCAAAAAGGAAGAATACATAATTTAAACTTAAAAAGGTGCTCTTGTGCTTTTAACATTAAAAAAATATTAAATCAAAACAATTAAGGCCTTTAAAATACAAAAACAAAAGTGTAAACAGTGGCCATAAAATTTACTGACCCAGAACAGTCACAGGTAACAACTCTCAACTATTTGCATGTGCTAGTAATTTTTAACAACAAACCACAAAATGTGCACAAGTTTCAAACTGTGCCAAGTTCAGGCAATGTCTGCAAAACCTCTGAACAAGAACAGATTTATCACAGTACTGCAGTAAATGTGAGCCTCTGTGTACTGTATCCGGTTTTATTGTGAAAGGGTCAGGGGTTGTTTCCGGATTCACGAAGACGTTCTCTAAGTTGCTCTACAAAGTGTCGCATTGAATCCTTGTGTAAAACACGACAGCCTCCACTCAGAAACGTGAACCGAGAGGTGGAGACATTATTAAATCAGCTGTATCGCTAAAGACACGGTCAGTCTCAGCTGTGGAAGAAGACGGCTAACGCGTTAGCCATCTTGTTAGCCGCTAAGGACCGTGTCTTTAGCGATAATGATAAAATGCTGATTTATTAATGTCTCCACCTCTCTCTGCGGTGCACGCATGACTAAGCTCAGACCCGTGGTTTGTTTTAAGGAAGCAGCAGCTGTAAAAACACTTGGTTCTGCCGTTCATGCTCCACTCCGCTGTTTAAATGGTGAAAAAGATTCGTAGTTCAGACCTTTCTTCGGGACTATTTTCAGCATCGTCTACAAAAACATTTTTTATGCCCTCATCTGACAATTTAATCCAAACTAGCTCAGAACATTGTTTTCCCCCCTCAGCAGCGGGCAGCGCTCTTCATATCTGCCGTGTTTACATGTTGTGCTGAAAGTCTCGCGCGCGGCTCCTGCAGCCTGCAGGAAGGAGGGGGGCGAGTGGGAGCCCGCGCGACAGCAGGAGGATCCTCGATATACACGATATAGCCCTTTTAACCATCGTACATTTAAAATATCGCGATACATCGAGTATATTCGATATATCGCCCACCCCTACAAAGAGCGCACAATGTCATGATTTCAGCTCTCTGCCTCGTCTGCTCTCAGTCACCTGCAAGTGTTCTCGGCCACGCCCACTTCACTCTGCATGAGAACAGCTGTTCAGCTGCAGCAGGAAGTTTATCCTGCAGTATGGGCTGCACAAAGGTTCAGGAGGTGCTAAATAATTAAAAATAATTTATTTTAAATAAAAATTTCATGCTGATCATGATCCATCAATCAGCCAATTGCGTGTCATGTCCAATCTTATATTGAAAAACTAAGATAGAGCATGTCCTCGCTAAACGAACCACAAAGTCGTGAGGGACTTCTGTAGCTGAAAACAAATAATTAATGCTTTGCTCTGCAAACTGTCAGTGTTATTGTATCTAAACAACCAATTTAAATCCTGCAGACAAACTTCTTAAAGGGGACCAAAGATGCAAAATTCACTTTTTAATGGTTTTTTTTACTCAACTTTGGTTATGTACTTCTTAAAAAAACAGTCCTAGGGCCAAAAAAATGCAAAATTCACTTTTTAATGTTTTTTTTACTCAACTTTGGTTATGTACTTCTTAAAAAAACAGTCCTAGGGCCAAAAAAATGCACCCAGTGGTATATTTACTCTAAGTATATTTATTTTTCAGTGATATAAATGTCTCGTTTTCAAATCCTGGCGCTTGTGATGTCACAAGCCGTAGGACAACCCACCCCAACCTGAGTCCAGCCCCTCACCTAGCAACCCCTGGTGATGCTCCACCCACTTCAGTATAAAAGACGTCACGGTTGTTTTTCCTGAGTTCATCTCAGAGTTCGATGTTTCGTTGTTGTTAAAATGCAGTACCGCTAATAACTAATTATCTATCAGTAAAAACGAAAAAACTTATTTACGGGCTCTTAAATCAACCGGACGACTGCTCACGGACCATATCCGGTCCGCGCCGGATGTGGTCCGTGAAAAAAAGCGGTCCCCGCTAGAGAGAGCGTGTATAGCAGTTAGCAGCCAGTGTGTTACTCTGCAGCCTTATTGCTTGTTTTCGAAGAGTCAGACGAAGAGTTTTTAACATGGAGGGTGAACTTATGGATGTTTCTCAGCGGCCTACGCGACGCGTCAGCGCCTCATTTGCCCTGCCCAAAATGGCGTCTGCCTCTGGGTCTGACTCAGGGTCCCCTTTGGAGGGCGGAGTTAATGTATACAGATTTTTGAAGGGCGTGGCCTTATCACAAACAGCCTGTTCAGAACAGAAGTCAGAAAAGGCACAACTAGAAAGGGGATATTTTATTATCTAAAAATTATTTTGTGCATTAAATTGAATGAATATGGTCTGGATAGCCCACAGACATACCATAACAATTTATAGGACCAATAATTGGTCCCCTTTAATGAAAGTTCAAGGCCTCAAAAGACTAACCTGGTTTGACTTTGGAATTTAAAAAATATCAGCGCAAGGGATTAAAAAAAGTAGCACACATTAAAACAAAATAGAGTACATAGTTTTATCTTGAAGACAATTCTGAATGTCAAATTAAGGTGGACCAGCACACCCCATCACTCACCTCGAACTGTGTGACAGCAGCAAAGCGAACCTCTCCTGCAGGAGTCGTATATTTACTTCTATAAAATCCTTTCATTTTGTCGTTGAGCTCCCCAACAAAGTCGATCTTCAACAAGCCGCAGCCTGGAGAGGCATGCAGACAACCACCAAGTGGAAAATTAGCCATTGTTCAGCTGCAATAATGCTATTCTGTTGTTTTAAAAGCAGGGACAAGTGAAGTGAAGTCCCTCCGTACCTTCCTGTAGAGCACTTGGAAAGGACAGGGTGACTTTCTCGTCCTCGTTTTGATAGTTGAATCCAGTAGCGTTTATTTCTGCACAGGCAGACATCAGAGAGGAAGAGACAACTGAGTGCTTTGAAACATGACACCATTATGGATTTTAAAACACACCAACAGAGGTGAAAATGTGTAGCCACAGATATTATTTTAGTCATGACAGTGACACCATGTGTGTGGGGGGTGTCAAATAATCCTCACCATCTCCTCCATGTGGTGCAAAGGAAGCTGTGATGATGTCCATGTCAGCACAGTTCATCACAATCTGGTTTGTAGCTTGTGTTACCTGTAAACATGAACACAAAACAGCTCAACTTTTACTTTGTAAGATCTTTGATTTAAAATTTCACATTTGTATGGGAAGAGGTCAATAATAATAATAATAACAATAATAATAACATAACCTCTCCTTAAAACAGAGTACAGTACTGTACATGGAAGACAAAAAGCAGTCTGACTACATTTTAATGAATGAAGTTTCACTGATTATTGAAAATCTAAACAGAAAACAAATTAATCCACCATCTTCAAACCTTCACACAGATATAAAACCAGTGAAAAGGGAGGAAGTTAAACTGGGAGTTTCCAACTTGTGATGTGAAAACAGTAGACATCGCTTCCCAACTTCAAGCTGGAACATGGGGGGACGTTTGGATGCCATGCAGTTTTCAGGGAGTAATAAAAGTAACATTTAGAAGTGGAGGTATGACACCGCAGCCAGCTGAGATACATCAAGACTGTCTGGAACTGGAGGATTTAATGATGAAACAAAGGAAGGCAAAACTCCATCACACATCAACCCTTTCAGACCTGATGACAGGTGGATTTAACCCATTGCAGGCTTTGAGAGTGAAAAACGTAACCAGTGATTCTTGACTTTCCAGCCTCATAAACAACACTATTTTATATTACTGAAGACGAGTGTCTCCCCAGCATCATCCAACAGAACCGCCATCTCTCAGTGAAGGTCATGGCGTGTAATAAATAAGAATCTTCTGTATGTTTTCAACTTGTGACTGCAGCTGGAAGAGACACCACAGCCATCACCCCCCACCTCCACTCCATGTTCAGAAGTGTAGGAAAAACCCTGAAAATCATAGGATTACAAAACAGAATGTGATTTTGACCTTGCAAAACAAAATTACCTCATATTTAAACATTTTTAAAGGCTTCTTGACCCTCCCGGGTTTCAAGACTGTTTCCCTGCACTGCTCAAATTTTAAAATGTTTTCTGAACTGAGTATATCGAAGTTTGAAGAAGGTGAACCGGACTGCACTGAATGAGGACCCCTTCACACGAGCTGTTGAATTATCTGCCTTCATCAAAGATTTGATAAAAATATTAAAGCAAGAGGTTTTAAGGTCCTGACAGTTTCCACAACTCAGACTCTCAAGCTGAATTTACTTCACCTCGATTCTCTCTTTTGTCTGTTGCTTTAATTTGAAGGTGAAATGTTCATCAGAAATAACCAAAAAAAATACAAAAAAAAAAATTATAATTTGAAAGGAAGACTATGGAAAAGAATATAAGCCTGAAATTAAAAATACAAGTACCGGTAAACTGTTTAGCTAATGGAAAAGATAAATTTAGAAAAGATAATTGAATATTTTTGTAAGAATATGTCGACACACGATAAATCTGAAAAACATGGCAACTGTTTTCATTTTTAAAGAAAATATTGAAAACGTTGGTCAGGGTTTTGCCCTTGGCCCCATGTAAAAATAGGTTGGACCCTCCTGAGTTCAAAGGTGACAGGGTTCTTGTGGACTTAGGACCCCATCTTGTCTCGTCTTGCAACAGGAGTGTCCCATTACACATCTAGTCACCAGATTTGGCACAAACTAAAAGTTATCCCTTGTTTGTTCCCCCTTTATCAGCTGCTCCCTTCTTCAGGGGTCGCCACAGCGAGCGAGCTATGAAGATTTATCAACTGTATTTATACCAGACGTCCTTCCTGACGCAACCACCCATCGCCGAGCTACCACAGCCCACATGTATGGAGCACAGGGCTATCAAGGTGCCTGGGGAGAAGCTGGGGTGGGGGTTGGGGGGAGGCTAAGGGCATTGCTCAACAAGAGCCCACAGTGGGGCAAATGAGTGTGGATGCACATGTGAGTTCTTCTCCTGTCCAATCCAAAATTTGATGTTATGACAAAGAGTTATGAAACAGCGATCTCTCAATCACAGGCTCGTCTTCTCAAACCTCTGTGCCACCGCTCCCAAAAATTTAAGTACGAAAGTAAACTTTTCTTGGTACAGTATAAATAAATACAGTGTGTATGTAAAAGTATTCCTTGGGTGTTTTCCGTTTTTATTGCTGTCATAAATCAATCTTGGCCAGTATAAATTTACCCTTTTAAACAAAAAAAAATAAAAACAAGTCATTTTAAATAGGTGATTACATAAATGTTCACCCCTTAAAAGGGGACCACACATGCAAAATTCACTTTTTTATGTTTTTTTTTTGGCTCAACTTTGGGTATGTACTTCATAAAAAAACAGTCCTAGTGCCAAAAAAATGCACCCAGTGGTTTATTTACTCTAAGTATATTTATTTTACTGTGATAAGATAGGTTTTGTTTTCAAATCCTGCGGTTTGTGACGTCACAAACCGCAGCCACAACCCACCTCAAACCTGAGTCCAGCCCCTCACCTAGCAACCCCTGGTTAGGCTCCACCCACTTCAGTATCTACCTTATTCTTGGGGGTGTCACTGTAGAAGCGATAATGTGTCTTACTTCCGTTTGACCCCGGAAGTAGAATTTCTGCATTGGCTCCTCGTTGTATACTTGCTAATCTGTGCGCGTCGTTGAAGTTCTGTTAAAGTTCTGTTTTCTGTTATTTCGAGCTAATATTGTCACGAAGATGTCTTGTGGAGCTCGGGTACCTGTTGCGCTGTTCGTGGCTGAACGAATAATCAGACGAAGCTGAATTTGTGGCTGCAACTAGTGTGTGTTGAACATGCTCCGAAAACAAAAACCTGCATCCTTCTTTGTGGCTGGGCTACGAGAAACCACCTGAAAAAAGACTCTGTATCCTCCAGAGGATCGAGAACACCAGGTATGATTTAAGAGACAGCTTTTAGTGTTATGATTTTATGTAGTCAGTGATTAAATGATACTAATATTTTCGTTCATAACTGGCAAATAAACACACGCACCTATATATGTATGCTGTGTGTGCGTTTATTTATATATATATATATATATATATATATATATAATATAGATGTGTGTGTGTGTGTGTTTATATATATAATATAGGTGTGTGTGTGTTTATATATATACAGTATATATATAATCTAGGTGTTAGGTGTTAATCTACTGCTTCTCTGAAGGTTCTGAATGATGTTGTTGAAGCATTGGATGCTAAGGACTATTGTGCTGCACTTTTCTTAGACCTGTCTAAAGCTTTTGACACTGTGGATCATAACATCCTGTGTCATAAGCTCTCAGAAATCGGTTTCTCTGATCACACCATCGGTTGGTTTTCTAACTATCTTTCCAATCGGAGGCAATGTGTTCAACATAACGGTACTTCTTCCAGCTATTTAACAGTTAAAAATGGTGTACCACAAGGCTCAGTTTTAGGACCCACTCTCTTTACAATCTACATAGCTAATGTAGGTCACTGCATCCCTGATGCATCCTTACATTTCTATGCTGATGATACAGTTGTTTACTGCCGAGCTAAAACAGTTGCTAAGGCTTTCCTGTTACTGCAATCTGCTTTTGACATCATCCAGTCAGATTTGTTCCGTCTCAAACTTGTCCTAAATGCTGATAAAACAAAAGGGATGTTTTTTTCAAATAGGAAGGCGGTTCCAGCAGATCCTCCTCTGATTTTTTCTTCAAATGGTGTCCCTATTGAGTTTGTTGATTCCTATAAATATCTGGGTATCCTGATTGATTCACATCTCTCTTTTAAACTCCACGTGGAAAACCTAGTGAAGAAACTGAAAGTTAAACTGGGTTTCTTTTTCAGAAACAGATCATGTCTATCACTGAATGTCAGGAAACGCCTTGTGTCTGTGACTTTCCTTCCCTCCATTGATTACGGTGACATTCTCTACATGAATGCTCCTACAAGCACCCTGCGGATGTTGGATGTTGTCTATCATGGTGCACTAAGATTCATAACTGGTTGTGATTATCGTACCCACCACTGCACCCTGTATTCACTGGTTAACTGGACATCATTAACCTCACGCAGACTCTTCCACTGGTACATTTTCATCTTTAAATCACTTCTTGGTCTGCTGCCCTCATACATCTCCTCCTACATGTCTTTGCGTGAGTGCAGCTACAGTGTGCGCTCTCAGGACATGATTACCTGCAGTGTTCCGTCAGTGAGGACTGAACTTGGAAAAAGGGCCTTCTCCTACTCCGCTCCTGCTTCATGGAATATCTTACAAAAAGATCTGAAGCTCTCGACCTTGACTTCTCTAAATGGTTTTCAGAATCTGTTGGAATCCTGGCAAAAACCAATGCAGATCTGTTCCTGTCTTTGATTTTATACGTCTACCTTATAATGTTTTGCTAGTTTTTTGATACTTTGTAAAAAAAAAAAAAAAAAAAAAAACTTTCTTTTGTTTTTTTTTTTTTTTCTCTCTTTTGTTTTCTATTGTTTATTGTTTGTTTGTTTATTGTTTATTGTTTAAGGAAATTATACCACTGCTGTTCATTGTTCTTTAGTTTTAGCAGGTCGCTTTCGTAAATGAGCCCTTGAGGTTCAAAAGATTTACCTGACTAAATAAAGGTTGAATGAATGAAAAATAATCTAGGTGTGTGTGTGTGCGTTTATTTATATATATATATATATATAATATAGGTGTGTGTGTGCGTGCGTTTATTTACATATATATAATCTAGGTGTGTGTGTGTGTTCATAAATGAACCCTAAAGTTTGTATACTGTACTTTTACTTTCAGATGGGCTTGACGAGAGTGTGGAGCTGCTCAACACCACCAGTCACATGCAGCATGACTGTTGGAATGTGGATTGACATAATGTCAGAACAAACCAACAACCTTATTCTATGGTTGCCCCGTGAAACAATTAAAGCAACATGTTTTGCAGAAAGCTAAAAACTTGGACTCCAGAAGTGAATCATACATGCAAATAACACTGTGAAATATTTATTGGCTGTTTCTCCCTCTGGAATAATCATGTTTATTTCAGATGCTTATGGTGGTAAATGCAGTGACAGGTATATAACACAGAACTCTGGGTTTCTGGACTATCTGCGTGCTGGAGATGAGGTGATGGGTGATCGTGGTTTCACAGTGAGGGACCTGCTGCAAGAGCTATGGTGTCAATGTAATCGTTCCAGCATTCACACGCAAAGGATGCCAGCTTATTTCAAGTGAGAAGTGAGAAGACATTAAATGTAAACATTTTTCTCAAACATGTACAGTACTGGTGTACTTGCTGTAAACGTAACACAACTCAACATGTTTTTTAAAGGATGCAATGTTAACTATATTACATTAGAAAAGTATTTGCTAAAATGATTCATTTGTTATGTACAATAGTTGACTGTTAACCTTCTTACAAGGTTAGGTTTTTGTGTGCACTATATCAGTTAATTTTGGATTAAACTACTGTTTCTATCTTCAAGGTGCTTCATTTGTGAATCAGTAAAGTATTTGTCAAAAGAAAAGTCAAGCTCCAGGTGCTCAGTTGGTGTCCAGATAAACATCTTGCAGCTCAAAAGTCCAAAGCAACATCATTGTTAGCTGGACCTGGATATGTGGATTTTTAATGCTTAGACTGGACTCTGTGTTTGCCTTAAGGTAAATAAGAAAGTGTCCCACCTCTCTTAACATAACAGGACCAACCTTGTTACTGTGAAGATACTGATAAGCTTCAGAGCTTTTCAGATTGCTCATCGCTTCGCCATCTGAAGCAACTGTCAAAAGTAGCTAAGTATGCTAGTGTACGTTATTTTCGGCCACTTCTTCAAGTCGTCCTCCCACCCCTCAACAGCTGTAGGTAGCGGTAAAACAATATCTCCACATTTGAGTTGTGATCGTTTGTGTTCCCAGTCCCACATATTTTATGACCTAAAACCTCTGACGAAAACCGGTTAGCGCGTTGCTAGCGTGTAAAAAAAGTGCCGGTTCTGACTTTCGGCGGAAGTCGTTCACATAATTCGCGCAAGGCATCATGGGGGCTAGGAATAAGGTGGATAAAAGACGTGACGGTTGTTTTTCTTGATTTCATCTCATCTTTTGTTTAAATGTTCTTAATTTCATGTGTACAGCACTTTGTTGCAGCTGTGGTTGTTTTAAATGGCTTTATAAATAAAGTATAATTGTTATTTTTACGTTTTAGTTCAATTTTTAGCGTATTAGCGATCGCTCCCAACGAGCAGCCGGCAGACGGAAAACGAGCAGACCGCCGGCGAAGAGACCATCTGCGGCTGGGAGCTGGCTGGCTGGTCAGAGGTTGCCTCATACGGATAAATTAACTGGAGACACTCAGTGAACTTTGTGTATGTGTCTGGACTGAAGCAGAGATCGCTCCCAAAAGCGCTGCATGCAACGAGCGGACATAAAAGGGCGGAGGAGGAACGAGCTATTTTTAGCATCGGATTCGGGCTAAAAGGAGCAGCTCATGGCGGCGCGCGCAGACGGCTTTCGGTAAGTTATCTTAAGCTAGCACTAACAGTAAGTCAAATGAGTAATAAAAAAAGAGCTAATTTTAAAACAACAACAGATTAGAGATACTGGCTGTTACAGAGGGCGGAGTAAATGTAAACAGATCTTTGAAGGGCGTGACCATGAGAGCTCATTATCATAAACCAGTCGTTCAAAACGAAAGTTAAAAATGGCAGAATTAAAAAGGGTATAATTGATTATCTAAGAATTATTTTGTGTATTAAATTGAATGAACATTGTCTGGATAGCGCACAGACATACCATAAAAATTTTAAAAACCTATCTGTGGTCCCCTTTAACATCAGCATTTAATACAAATACCTTTGGCTGACATCACAGCAATGAGTGTGTGTGGATCTGCTCAAACAGTCAGGCTACATGGGGAGCGGACATTAACAGCAATTGCATTTAGGTCTGGGTTTTTTCACTAAACCATTCAGAACATCTGCCGTACTTTGCTGTCCATCCATTATTTTTACTCACTTCGTACTTTTCGAGTCACGGGGGTAACTGGTGTCCATGTCCAGCTATCACTATGCGAGAGGCTGGGGACAACTACACCATTTGTGTACAGGGTAGTTGTCGCTGCATGCTTAAGGCTGATTTATACTTCTTGTTGCACGTCTTTTACCCCCCGTTGAGTGAAAAAAAGTTGTGCAACTTCCGTCTGCACTCCCGCTGCGATCCCTCGGTGACAGCCGTCCTATACATTGCCCCCAGTCAGCACTGCGAGACGCGGAGGATGCGGCTCGGAGCGTGTGACTGGTTCAAAGTTTGTGGGCGTTTTTTGTTTGGATGCCAATATATGGTGTATCACACCGCTACACGCTACCTACCCGCCACTCTTCCAGAAGCCAGTTTTTGTTTTTGCTTTGACATGGATAGTTTTGAAGAGAAACTCGCCGAGGCAGTCCGGAGCGGGGATCCTGGCGGGACCAATCCAGTTCCTCCGTTATACCGGTCTTTGCAGTGGCTGGACACATACATTAAACACCGGGGGACGACTACAAACATTACAACAGCCGACATAACGGACTCACAAATCGAGGTAATGGAGCCTATCATTATATTAAATCCGTTTGTCCTGATAAAACATGCAGTGGGAGCGCGCGTGACGTATGCAGTGGGAGGGAAGAGGGAGGGATTACTATAATGTATCCCCACATCGTTTCCAAGTATAAACACTCAATGCGGTGGTGACACACACGCAATTACGTCATCGCTGGGTCGCAGCCGCACGTCTTGCATGAACTTATAAACAAAGCTTTAGAATCTCGATTCTTTCAAAAATCTATTTTTTCCTGTACCCCTAGTGACACTCCACGATAAACGAGGGACTACTGTACACATATTGCACTTTTTGGTTGGCTACCACAGAATCTCCTCATCCAAACTCTCTTCTTCTTGAAACAAAGGAAGAACTTCTTTATTATTGCAGACGTTCCAAAGCCTCAATGCTTACTTGTAAAGATGCTCTTATCAGAGGAAGTGGCCGCTATGTTTCCATCCAATTTAAATTCGATTTTTGAGCGAATTTTAGAAAATTTCGCTAAAATGTAAATTAAAATTATGAGGATCAGAAGTGTTTCCATTAAAGGTTCAGTCTGCAGTTTCTGTAGAACATCAGCACTTAGAAAAAATTTCAACAAGCAAAGCATTCTGATCCCTCCCCCTCAGAGCCATATATGGCTCTGCCCCCTTGTGGTCTGTTAAAATTCAAATTCAAGCTCTGTTTTTATTGGCTGATTCAAATTCAAGCTCGGTTTTTATTGGCTGGTTACAAACTTTGTTTTTATTGGCTGGAAAATGGCGGGTCACTTTTTCTTTTTAGAAATGCTTATTTACCACCTGGAGAAGCAAGGGGACAATATTTTTTTTTTGTTTTTTTCAGAGATTACCTCTCTAACATCAATCTAGTGACAGAGTGAAGAAATATGTTAAACATATATTGTTAGAAAAGTTACATATAGCAGCTTTAACTGGCTTGAACCGCATCTGCAATGCCACGCAAAGCGTCTCTACGTCAGACGTCAGCGTCATTACGTCACACGTCAGCGCCATACGTCAGACGTCAGCGTTACGCACTTCCACAGTAAACAGGAAGTAGCGTTTGAAAACAGACATCTCGGCAAAATGGAGAGAATATTTCAGGTATGTGTTGCTATCGGGCAAGTTGTATTTATTCTGTCATGCCAACTAGTTTTAGCGATGTTACATGTTGTCCGGAGCGGAAACAGCTGATCAGTCACGTGACGTGAATGTTCGCTGCGGCAGAACTGAGTCGGCTAATCTGTTTCCATCTGTCGTTTAGCCGACTCAGCTCTGAATCGACTCCCCAAAAACTACCTCAAGCGAGCGTATAAACTTTAGAGCGACTTAGAGGAAGTTAACTCGAATTATGCCGTTTCCATTTAGCTTTTCTGATGCGATGCTTCATAATGCGCACCTAGAAACCTTGATGGAAAGGTCTTTCAACTGAAACAAGCCCAAGGGTAGAAACTTTAGCTCTTACGTAACGCACAGGCCACTTTTGTTTCACTCTTCTTTGTGTGTTTGTTGTTATTCTTGTTTTTACCTCCTGCAGATCTATCCCCTCCCCCAACCTCGTCCTCTTTTTAAAAAATGTTCTATTTCTTCTATTTTGGTATCTCGCTCTTCTCCACGGTGGCTCTGCCCTGAAGCTGGGCCTCAGCTTCCGTTTAGCTCATCTGGGATGAAAGCTGACTCACATGTTCATTAGCTCACATGGCTGCACCCTGGTCCACAAATAAAGCACTCCTATGGATGGAAGACACACACATACAGAGCATGAACAAAATGCATGAGTTCACGACTGGGATTTTTTTTTTCTGTTTTAGGGTTTGACGGCCTTGTGTGCAGCTGCCACGTTTTGAAAAATAATTATTTCAGTAGATTCAAAACTGCTTTAAAAGCAACAGCAGTGCGTCTATGGAGGACCATAACGATGAGGCAGAAATACAGCGAGAAAACAATACAGAAATAAATACAGCAAACAATACAGCAATAAATACGGCAAACGGAAAAACAGCGAGAAAAAGGCAAAGCAAAATATCTATTGTTATTGACAGAAACTCATGTGTAAGGAGATATAAAAAAGAATATATATATTTATGCTTTTATTTCTCATTAAAATATAATTTCTACTTTGATTTATATATTTCAACATTTATATATTTCAACACTGATATTCGCAACACAGACTCATTGCCACATTTCAAAGTCAAACTCAAAACTCACCTGTTTAAAGTAGCCTATGCACTATGATAACAACTGCATTGTCTTATTTTTAATTTTTAATTCATTTTACTTGTTATAATATTGTGTCTGGTTTATTTTTATTTTCTTCTTATGATTGACAATGTAAGGTGACCTTGAGTGCCAAGAAAGGCGCCTACAAATAAAATGTATTATTATTATTTATTATTATTTAGGATATATTTCTACTTTGATTTATATATTTATTCTTTTATGTTGGATATATATTTATTTAGGCTATATAT
>JBBPBX010028184.1:26322-36750 GCA_038048925.1 Garcialebias charrua
ATTCATTCAACCTTTATTTAGTCAGGTAAATCTTTTGAACCTCATGGGCTCATTTACGAAAGCGACCTGCTAAAACTAAAGAACAATGAACAGCAGTGGTAGAATTTCCTTAAACAATAAACAAACAAACAATAAACAATAGAAAACAAAAGAGAGAAAAAACAAAAGAAAGTTTTTTTTTTTTTAACAAAGTATCAAAAAACTAGCAAAACATTATAAGGTAGACGTATAAAATCAAAGACAGGAACAAATCTGCATTGGTTTTTGCCAGGATTCCAACAGATTCTGAAAACCATTTAGAGAAGTCAAGGTCGAGAGCTTCAGATCTTTTTGTAAGATATTCCATGAAGCAGGAGCGGAGTAGGAGAAGGCCCTTTTTCCAAGTTCAGTCCTCACTGACGGAACACTGCAGGTAATCATGTCCTGAGAGCGCACGCTGTAGCTGCACTCACGCAAAGACATGTAGGAGGAGATGTATGAGGGCAGCAGACCAAGAAGTGATTTGAAGATGAAAATGTACCAGTGGAAGAGTCTGCGTGAGGTTAATGATGTCCAGTTAACCAGTGAATACAGGGTGCAGTGGTGGGTACGATAATCACAACCAGTTATGAATCTTAGTGCACCATGATAGACAACATCCGCAGGGTGCTTGTAGGAGCATTCATGTAGAGAATGTCACCGTAATCAATGGAGGGAAGGAAAGTCACAGATACAAGGCGTTTCCTAACATTCAGTGATAGACATGATCTGTTTCTGAAAAAGAAACCCAGTTTAACTTTCAATTTCTTCACTAGGTTTTCCACGTGGAGTTTAAAAGAGAGATGTGAATCGATCAGGATACCCAGATATTTATAGGAATCAACAAACTCAATAGGGACACCATTTATTGTTTTTATTGATCTTAATGTTTTAACAACTGTTTTATTTTTACGTGTTTAAATGTTCTTGATTTTATGTACAGCACTTTGTTGCAGCTGTGGTTGTTTTAAAGGGCTCTATAAATAAATTATTATTATTATTATTATTATTTGAAGATAAAATCAGAGGAAAAACTGCTGGAACCGCCTTCCTATTTGAAAAAAAAACATCCCTTTAGTTTTATCAGCATTTAGGACAAGTTTGAGACGGAACAAATCTGACTGGATGATGTCAAAAGCAGATTGCAGTAACTGGAAAGCCTTAGCAACTGTTTTAGCTCGGCAGTAAACAACTGTATCATCAGCATAGAAATGTAAGGATGCATCAGGGATGCAGTGACCTACATTAGCTATGTAGATTGTAAAGAGAGTGGGTCCTAAAACTGAGCCTTGTGGTACACCATTTTTAACTGTTAAATAGCTGGAAGAAGTACCGTTATGTTGAACACATTGCCTCCGATTGGAAAGATAGTTAGAAAACCAACCAGGACGAGAAGAACCGTCTCGACTCGCCAAAACAACAAGCAATACTAAAGCATGCAACAAAAATACAAATTGGTGCAGCTGTGGATGAGTGGTTAGAGCAGTCGTCCTCCAATGCGAGAGTTAGGGGCTCGATTCCTCCAGCAGTCACATGCCGAAGTGTCCCTGGCCCAGGGACACCTGGGCAAGACACTGAACCCCTCATTGCCTCTGATGTGTGTCCCATCAGTGTATGTGATAAAGCACTGATTAATCAATCAATCAAACTTTATTTCAGACACAAAAAAGGTCCATAAAAATACACATAAAGATCCATAAAAAACAAATAAAGTAAATAAATGATGGCGCCAATGATTCCACAATCTTGAAGAAAATCTCACTGCACTAAAAGTAGAATTTACTAGATTTGCAATTATATTATTGCATGACACAGACAATCTACACATGCATTTATACATAAGATTCCTGAGCACAGCAGCACATGTGGTGGGAACAGCATTATGTACAAACATATGGCTAGCATTGCTCCATCTAGGCCAGTGGTTCTTAACCTTTTCTGAGGTACCGAACCCACCAGTTTCATATGCCCACTCACTGAACCCTTCTTTGATAATAAATAAAATATAATTTTTTTTCCCCAAAATTCAATTTACTGGAGCACAAAATGAGCCGTGCATCAAATTCACCTTGCTCAAAGAACAAAACCAACACAGTGCATGAACTCACAACAAATTACGGTATTACTTTATTCTGTCCCCACAAGTGTTTCATCCTCAAAAAATATTTTTGTACTATTTTTCTAATTAAAAATAAAATAGGAAATTTTTGAAGAATTTAACTTTATTTATTTTGGTATTTTGTCATTTTGAATACGGTACACAAAATAATTTTGGGGGGCCAGAGTAAGGCATTGCTCAAATTACATACCTGCAAACCAGGGTGACTTCTGCTGTTGTTTCTGGGAGACCAGTTGGGATATGCGTGGCTTCACCTTGGCAAGTCCTACTCTCGTGTCATCTTCACAGCAAAGTATGTTCCTTTTCTTCATTTTTATGTCCAGCATCCTCGAAAAGGATTGCTCACAAAGATATGTTGTGACAAATGGTATAAAATATTCCCGGGCTTTTTTTTAACCTCCGCAACAGAGGCCCCACCGAACCCCTGAGACAGACTCATTGAACCCCTGGGGTTCGATCAAACCCAGGTTAAGAACCACTGATCTAGGCACTTTGAGGAGCGGCCTCATGCCATCATTGTATGCCACATAAAGTTTCCGCAGGCTACTTTTTTTGTATCTTCGCCACAGATGAGCAGTGTGTAGTGAAGTACAAAAAGCTTTAAAAAGAACTATTTTCACAGAGGATGAACACATACCAAACTTTCTGATCAGAGTATTAGCTTGTGCATATATCATACGATACTGCCTACAGATGTCACCATCATCAGAGAGGTCATCAGATATGTAACCTTTGTATAGATCTAGTAATGTATGGATGGGTAAATGAGGACACAGTTTGTGTTGTAAAGAGCTTTATCTCGATAAGATAGAAAGGTGCTGCATAAGTACAGTCCGTTTACAAAAACAAGGCGCCAAAAGAGAAAAAGAAATACATCTACAGCAGCACGGTCCTATTAGCAGCATGGTACCGTTAGCAGTGTGGTTGTTAGCAGCCGATGTAAATGACATGATGATTTTCTAAACACAGGTAACATGTAAAAAAAAAACACGTTTATTCACCTACGATAAAATAAAAAGCCTTTTTGTAGCTTTTAACTCGTTTACAATTACTTACGTTACAATAAACTGTAAAGTTTCAACTATTAACTGTTTGACATTAAATTTGTGACAGTGAGTCATCGAGCATTTGATTTCATTGTATTTTCACAGGCCCTGTGATGGACTGGAGACCTGTCCAGGGTGTACCCCGCCCCTTGCACAGTGATTGATGGGCATGGGCACCGGTGACCCCCGTGACCCAAAATGGAAGAAGCGGGTAAAAGATAATGGATGGATGTATTTTCATATAGAGGTAAATTAACAAAAAGTGTGATCTGATCTGAAGCTTGTTTATTTTTACAGCGTCCTCTCTTCCTTGACACAAACTTTTGCCCTTTTCTGATATTCTGACTTAATGTTTAGTCCGTGTTCTTCAAGTTCTCTCTTTATTTTATTTTTCCTGGGCTTCTCCTCCTTTTCGGTCTCTTTCTTCAGCTGATTAAAACATGCTCCTTCTTTGAGGCTCTGGAACTTCTTGAGGTCAGCGCAGAACAACACCTAAAACAGAAAGAGACCCTCTGTAGTAACTTTGGACAAACTATGGACATAGTGACAGAAACTTACTGAGCACCAGCACTTACCGAATGTGCCCAGCCAGCATACGGGCCCCAAAGTTTTCTAAAGAAATCTCCTGTGGAAAAAAATAGTTCATTAGAAGTTGTGTTAATGGACGAAGAAAGCTTTTTAAATGCTAAGAAGCTGTGTGTTCTAACCAATATCTCTGTGAAGCTTTTCTGTAAGGCTCTTTTGTCCTTTATCAGCAGCATACTTATAGTCCCGCTGAGCAATCTGCCACACGTGTGTATCCACAGGTACAGCACCTGGCTTATCCAGACACATCAAGCAGACACAGTCTGCCACCTACAAGATGACAAAAAGACTTGAATAACTACTTGTCATTGTACTCATTAATACAATCAATTGTAAGTTGTCACATTAGCTTCCTGTTGTACCTTAGTGCCCACGCCAGGGAGAGTCCGAAGAGCATCACGG
Organism: Garcialebias charrua; assembly: GCA_038048925.1. NCBI lineage: Eukaryota > Metazoa > Chordata > Actinopteri > Cyprinodontiformes > Rivulidae > Garcialebias > Garcialebias charrua. The sequence goes on from JBBPBX010028184.1 coordinate 30,493, forward strand.
GCCTCCAGATATGAGAGTCTGCGTAAACCTTCAAGCCACTGGAGCCCGTGAGTGTCCAGAATCTGCTTTGCACTCTTCTGAAGGAACCCAGCTCTGTAACCAAAGCCAAGATCCCTGAGGCACGCCTCTACACTGCTGTCTAATGATTAGAAGAACACAGATGTACCATAATTTCCGGTCTATAGAGCGCACCCGACTATAAGCCGCACACACTACATTTAAAACAAAACACAATTTTGCACATATAGAGCTTTGGAGCGTGACGTCACTGGTCCACCGCGCACAGCATTGTGGGTAGTTTTTATTGTAGTTTTTTGTTGATCCGCCATTTTTGCTGGTCGCTAGTCGCTCGTATTTTGTTTGAATCAGGTTTCAACAGTTTAGCAATGGTCCGAAATTGCTGTGTAATAGGATGCAATGTCCGTTCACACGACAGAAAAGGTAAAAAAATAGAAAACGGACTCTTGTTTTATAGTTTCCCTACCTGGAAACAACGCGAGGGGAGACGAATGGCATGGATATCAGCAGTGAGACGTCCTGATGTAACGTTCTCCAACATCACAAGATACATGTTTGTTCCAGACATTTCCATTCAGGTGAGTATTTTAAATCAGTTTACTGGAGTTGTGCCATTTTGTCAAGGTGTATCATGTTTTGGTCGAGTTCAGTGCATAGTGGGTCAACCAAGTTTAGGTCGGACATCTGTGTTATTTTAAAATAAACTGTTTAAAGTTGATTGTGTTGTCACATTGACTGTAGCATATTGTTTTTTATTATTAATTTATTTCTTTATTCATTTTATCAAAATAAATACCCAACAAAGACAAAAAAAAGAAAATATAAAATGAAAGGCAGCAGAAAGAAGAAACTATCTTATTATATCTGCCCCTTTTCCAAACAATCTATTCAAAGAATAATCTATAAGTAACAAAAAATGAGTAACTCATCTCAATTTTCAAATTTCAACATATTACACATTAAAGCGCTTCATCTTTTAACAAAATGTGTCTGAATATTTAAGGGTAGTACATTGTTATGACATTTATACATCACCATTAAAATAAGGTAATCTACTAATGGAACTTCAGTAATTTCAACTAAAAAAATAATATACTAGATGGATGACAGTAATGTTTTCTGGCAATAATTATATTACTGATCTGCGTTCTCTTCAAGGCAAATCTTCTTATGAGATGGATGAGTCAAATCCCGACTGGGCTCCAACACTGCACTTGGGACACTCCGAGGTGAAAGTGTCAACATCAGACCAACATCCGCTCATTCTCAATCAGTTCATCTGGACAGTTTCTTTTTAGTAGAAACGTTTCACCCTCACTCCAGAGGGCTTCGTCAGTCAGAGTAGTCCAAAGCAAACTGAAGCTACCCCACCAAGTAAACAACTTAAGTGGACCAACCAGTTTGCTGTAGCCAAGATGGTTTCTGGGGGCTTGTCCCTCGTCGACTCCTCCCAGGCAGGCAGACATGTCCTGGACATGTCTGCCTGCCTGGGAGGAGTCGACGAGGGACAAGCCCCCAGAAACCATCTTGGCTACAGCAAACTGGTTGGTCCACTTAAGTTGTTTACTTGGTGGGGTAGCTTCAGTTTGCTTTGGACTACTCTGACTGACGAAGCCCTCTGGAGTGAGGGTGAAACGTTTCTACTAAAAAGAAACTGTCCAGATGAACTGATTGAGAATGAGCGGATTTGATACCTGGACTATTGAGAATGAACTTTCTTATCAGACCAACATGCTCGTCCATTAAAGAGACGTTACAGCAGAAAACAAGGGGAAGATGAAGGCCAGGAAGTGATGGAAAGGCAAAATCAACAAGCAGTGGAGGCTGCAGGAGATGTGTAACAACCACCCCACGAGAGGACATCACTGTCGCTGCAGATGGGGAGGAGGAAGATGAACCAGCAGCAAAAAGGCGACAAACAGAATGTCAGTTGTGCGAACAAAGAAGAGCAGAAATTAATCGTCTCTTACAGGAAAACAGGGAGCTCAGGTCAGAGCTGAATAAAAAACAGCTAGACAAAGAATTTCTTAGGGGTGACACAAAAAAAGTCAGGTACTATACAGGACTTCATTGCTTTGCCGTATTGTTGTCATTGTTTGAATTTGAAATGAAACAGATCCATTTTGAAGTAAACATTTGATGTAATTAAACATTTCCAGTAAATGTGATGAACGTGTGAGTTAATACATTTTATAGAAAACACACAAAAATGTGCAAATATAAGTCAACAGCATGTTTTACATAATTATGTCTCCCTTGAAGTACAAGCTCTGAGAAATATCTTTAGGAAGCTTCATGCTTTCTGTAGACGTCCAGCCATGTCTGTGTGGTCCACACACGGTCACAGTGGTTTGATTATGCACCTGTGCAGAGTGGGTGATGCTTCTGCAGGTGAACTTCATCTCCTGCCTCCAGCTGCTGGATGCTGCATGTCTTGTATCTGTGAGGGAACTTTCTCCAGGCAGCAGCGATCACACTGAGTCCATCAGGAGATGCTCCAAGTTCAGGAGTTGGTGTTTATGATGAAACCACATGCTTTAACTTTAAGATTTTTTTTACTGCTAGCTGTATTTTAATGTAGGTGTTTTGATGATTCACACACCATTTTATTTCTGTGTGTAGACACACTGTTACTCAGCATGACCCACGGTGTTCTGGTGGCTCAGAGTCAGAGCAGAACCTGTGAACACAATTAAAATGGTGAATGAAAAGACAATCTATAATATACAGTATATATATGCATCTTAATACATATACTGTATATAGTGATTATAGTAATCTAATCAAGATTTGAAGTCTACATGTTATTAGACATGCTCAAGTCATTAAAAATAAGGTAATTTTCAACTTGGACCTTTGTAATTTAGTTAAAAAACATACTTTAAAAATCAAGTGTTCTCAGTTTTTAATACTCATAGCATACAGAAGGTTGTTTGATTCTGAAAGAAATGTAAATTAATAATTTATGTACAATTAAGGAGCCAAAAACAACGTACCTTCAACGTATTTACAATCTGGGGGCTTTAAAAATGTCCAAATCATCTACCCAGCTGTTCATAGATTGGACCAGCTCTCACAGTGACTTGTAATTATAAAAATTATTTGTGGTGTAAACACTGACACAGCCCAGGTCTGCTAAAATGACTGGGAATGTCAGTGGAGGCAAGTATTACTCTGGTCTTTTCTTTTTTTCTGACCAGGCAAAATGGCGGTCGAGACGGGAACGCCCCCAACACGCCCCCACACAGTGACGTCTGCTCCAAAGCTCTATATAAGACGCGTTTGAGGATAAAACACAGGTGTCCACATTTTAATTTCAGAAACTGCAGCTCCTGAAAGAACGTGCAGCTCTTGTTGCAGTAAAAGAATCAACCACCAGAGGGTGTCTCATAGACTTCAGTTTGCTTTCAACACACACACAAACAGTTGATCCTCACAGGTTTTCATGGTAACACCCTTTCTGACTCATGGCTACTCTACTAAATATGTTAACCTACAACCTACTGAATGCACATAAAAACTAGTCTAAGAAAAACAGATTACTGGTAATCACTGGAGAGACCAGTGCCGCTACCGCTAAATGTTTTTGGCGGCAGGAAGCTTGTTAGGTCATGAAAAAAAACAAAAATTTATTTAAAAAATAAAAAACATAAATTAGCCATGGCATTTTATAAGCTGTTGTGTCCAAAGTGTGTGAAAAAAGTAGTGGCTTATTTACCAGAAACTACGGTAGTTAAAAGGTTTTTGGTGCAATAAAAAATGTCAAATTATTTAAATAACTAGTGAAAATGACACATTGTGACTTAAAAAAATGTAGATAAAAGTGGAAAGCAAGCAATAAGATGATGGTCCAGACGGGTTTAAAACACAACATACAGAGCACAAGAACATTTTGTGAAAAATGAAAGAGAAATAACTTGTGGGTAATAAAACCCATCCCTGCCTTACTTGTCTGCAGAAGGAACAAGGTTTAGCTGGCAAAGGTACAGAAACTGTATTTATGACCACCAAAAGAGCCAGTAAACCCTTTATGGTTAACAGTAACGTTGTTGGCAAGGTTATAAATCAGTGCGTATGATCTGTGGGGAGGTTTACAGCACCTGCTAGTGCAGAGAGGGCAGGAAAGTCATAGTAGGAGGTTTGATCCAGCTGGCAGAGTGGAGAGCCCAGAGCCTGACACAACCTCTCCACCATGCCTTGAATACGAGAAATGTGGTTGTTGGAGGTGCAAATGAAGGAAAACAGGCACTCGGTGGGGTCCTGGCGCAGAATTCGCACACCTGGAGAAATACCACGCAGCACATCTGTCAAAAACCTTATAACGATTGTCTTATTGCGAAGTAAAGATGATAATGAGTATACAAACACACACGGACCGGTGAAAATGTCCGCAATCTTGTTGAAGTGGGGATCTGCTGCTCCCCACTCCGTGTACAGATCCTCCAGCTTCACATGCAGTTGAAAGTAGTTCCTCAGCATCACCTCTGCCTCCGTCTCACTGGCCTGTTGGTCACTAACAGCCTGTGGCTCCTCTTCATCCTTCCCCTGAGTATCTTTAGATCCTCTCTCAGCTGTGTTGTCCTGAAGAGACGCACCGCCTCTCAGCTTCTTGTCTCTTCCACTCCCATTGTCTTGGCTTGTGTAGAGGTAGTACCAAAGAGTGTCGTCTGTTTGAGTCAGAGTCCACACTCTCCCTCCCATCACTCCTGTCCAGTGTCCTTCTGCAGTTTCTCTCCACCTGAACGCGTTAAAGCAAATAAATGCATGTTTATTATTTGGTGCACTGAATGTTAAGAGGCTGTAAGTCTGACTGACCCACCGGAAAGACTGTCCACAGGCAAGGGTGAGATCCAGGCGTAGTTCTGACTTTGCACAAGCCAAAGATCTCCACAGTTTTGTTGTTCCTGATGAAAACACAGCGTGCTTGGCCATTCTTGTTTTGAAACTCTGCGTGCGACCTGATAGCGTTTAAAACATTTAAGTTACATTTGGTTTAATTTAAAACGAAACGACTTTACTGACTTACAAATCTTCAGAAATACTTTGCAGTAAGAGTGACAGTATGAAACAAACACGGAAAGCCATGCATTGTTTATCAACATTCAGTTCGCTGAGCAAAAGAATCACTTTCGCGGAGTTTTTAATTACTTCTTCACGTTGGACAACAAATACTTTTCACTGCGTTAGAAAAGCTTAAAGGTTCAGTCTGCAGTTTCTGTAGAACAGCAGCACTTAGAAAAAATTTCAACAAGCAAAGCATTCTGATCCCTCCCCCTCAGAGCCATATATGGCTCTGCCCCCTTGTGGTCTGTTGAAATTTGAATTCAAGCTCTGTTTTTATTGGCTGATTCAAATTCAAGCTCGGTTTTTATTGGCTGGTTACAAACTTTGTTTTTATTGGCTGGAAAATGGCGGGTCACTTTTTCTTTTTAGAAATGCTTATTTACCACCTGGAGAAGCAAGGGGACAATATTTTTTTTTAGTTTTTTTCAGAGATTACCTCTCTAACATCAATCTAGTGACAGAGTGAAGAAATATGTTAAAAATATATTGTTAGAAAAGTTACATATAGCAGCTTTAACATAACTTAAAGAATACCTTTCCAAAAACAGTTATGTTTGTGTAATAGCGCGGCGAAACTGTTCTACATTATAAATAAAAACGGATTACTTTGAAAATGCAAATTATTCGTACAAAATGACTGATTTATTAATCTGATGCAACATTAAACCAATTCCGGTAGCCCCTCCCACTCTGGTGTCAACAAACATTTGATTGGTTCTTCAGTTTGTAATAGGCGGAAACGTAAACCAATTCTTACTTACGATTGGTCTAGGCTGTTCCGCCCTTGAATTCCTATTGGATAATGTAGTCCGTCATTCATTTTTTTTGTTTAATGTACAGGAAGTCTTCCCTCGTTCTTTCGCTGAAGAAGAGACAGGTCGCGGCGTGCTGGTTGTGTGTCAGTGTGGTTCAGATATATCCACTGGTCTAATGGCGGATCCGTTGACACTTTTTACCTCGATAGGGCTGAGCGAGCAGAAAGCCAAAGAAACTCTGAAAAATGAAGCACTTAGTTCAGTTCTGAAAGACGCAATTACTCAGGTAGGACTTGACAGCTAAATGTAAACTACCGGTAGTTGGTTGTTCCACCTTCATCATTTTGATAGTTCTTCTAGTTACGCATTTACTTATTTTACTTTCACTTTCATTATTATTAACCTGCTTTCATGTGTGGCG
>JBBPBX010028185.1:0-36749 GCA_038048925.1 Garcialebias charrua
TAATATTATCTCACATTTTTTGTGTGTAGCGTGACGTGTAATGTGCACTGATCCAAAATATAACTATGATTATTCTAATTAAAGTAATAATACTGTCACAGAGTCTTACAGGTGAAATGTGATCCCAAGGTTTCTTGTTTTGATGTTACGTCTATTGGAGCATCCATAGGCTGCACAAAAGTCAGGCATCTTGTCAAAGAGTATTTCTGTAAAACACAAAGCAGTAATTAGTGTTGAACATACCAAACCGCTTGGAAATCATGTGCAGCTTTAGTTCAGTTAAAAACAAAGAGCTCCTAGTGATCTAAGAATGCTGGGGAAATATTTGGAATACTAGCTAGCCCTTAATCAAAGGCTCTTGTTAATAGTCTGCTAATAAATACAGTCATGATCAAGACAGTCATTTAGACAAAAGATTAGTTTGTTTTAAAATAGTTATTGGTGTAATAAAAACAGAATTTAAATTCTACATTCTCGATGAGTGTGACACCCAAAACACGAATAAAACCTTTTAAAAAAGACGAAACTGCTGTCTGATTACCAAAGAAATCATAGCCACGTTAATAACGTTTTTAAAAACATAAACCGTTTGTAAATCCGTCAAGATTACAGCGAGTTAAGCGTATTTTTGTTTGTATAAATCCCTCACCTCCATACGGTTTCCACAGCTGCAGCTAATGTTGCTGTCTGTGGCAAGATGGCTGCCGCTTGACGACGCCGCTGACTCCTCCTCAGCTTATCTAGTGTATATATCTATGGCTCTCGCCTATCCACCTTATTCCTACGCCCCATGATGCTTTGCGCGAATTATGTGAACGACTTCCGCCGAAAGTCAGAACCGGCACTTTTGTTACACGCTAGCAACGCGCTAACCGGTTTTCGTCAGAGGTTTTAGGTCATAAAATATGTGGGAACACAAACGATCACAACTCAAATGTGGAGATATTGTTTTACCGCTACCTACAGCTGTTGAGGGGTGGGAGGACGACTTGAAGAAGTGGCCGAAAATAACGTACACTAGCATGTTTAGCTACTAGCATACTTAGCTACTTTGACAGTTGCTTCAGATGGCGAAGCGATGAGCAATCTGAAAAGCTCTGAAGCTTATCAGTATCTTCACATTAACAAGGTTGGTCCTGTTATGTTAAGAGAGGTGGGACACATTCTTATTTACCTTAAGGCAAACACAGAGTCCAGTCTAAGCATTAAAACTCCACATCACCAGGTCCAGCTAACAATGATGTTGCTTTGGACTTTTGAGCTGCAAGATGTTTATCTGGACACCAACTGAGCACCTGGAGCTTGACATTTCTTTTGACAAAGACTTTACTGATTCACAAATGAAGCACCTTGAGAACTTTTAATAAAATACAGTAAATGAAAACAAATAATGAAATAGACAGGAAACGATCTTTAAAAACTTGATAATGACAAAAGTGACATTTAGATAGAAACAGTAGTTTAATCCAAAATTAACTGATATAGTGCACACAAAAACCTAACCTTGTAAGAAGGTTAACAGTCAACTATTGTACATAACAAATTAATCATTTTAGCAAATACTTTTCTAATGTAATATAGTTAACATATCCTTTAAAAAAACATGTTAAGAGTTGTGTTACGTTTACAGTAAGTACACCAGTACTGTACATGTTTGAGAAAAATGTTTACATTTAATGTCTTCTCACTTCTCACTTGAAATAAGCTGGCATCCTTTGCGTGTGAATGCTGGAATGATTACATTGACACACCACACTCTTGCAGCAGGTCCCTCACTGTGAAACCACGATCACCCATCACCTGATCTCCAGCACGCAGATAGTCCAGAAACCCAGAGTTCTGTGTTATATACCTGTCACTGCATTTACCACCATAAGCATCTGAAATAAACATGATTATTCCAGAGGGAGAAACAGCCAATAAATATTTCACAGTGTTATTTGCATGTATGATTCACTTCTGGAGTCCAAGTTTTTAGCTTTCTGCAAAACATGTTGCTTTAATTGTTTCACGGGGCAACCATAGAATAAGGTTGTTGGTTTGTTCTGACATTATGTCAATCCACATTCCAACAGTCATGCTGCATGTGACTGGTGGTGTTGAGCAGCTCCACACTCTCATCAAGCCCATCTGAAAGTAAAAGTACATTATACAAACATTAGGGTTCATTTATGAACACACACACACACACACACCTATATTATATATATATATATATATATATATATATATATATATAAACACACACCTATATTATATATATATATATATAGATATATAGATAGATATGTATAAATAAACGCACACACAGCATACATATATGGTGCGTGTGTTTATTTGCCAGTTATGAACGAAAATAGTATAATTTAATCACTGACTACATAAAATCATAACACTAAAAGATGTCTCTTAAATCATACCTGGTGTTCTTGATCCTCTGGAAGATATAGTGTCTTTTTTCAGGGGGTTTCTCGTAGCCCAGCCACAAAGAAGGATGCGGGTTTTTCTTATCGGAGCATGTTCAACACACACTAGTTGCAGCCACAAATTCAGCTTCGTCTGATTATTCGTTCAGCCACGAACAGCGCAACAGGTACCCGAGCTCCTCAAGACATCTTTGTGACAATATTAGCTCAAAATAACAGAAAACAGAACTTTAACAGAACTTCTACGATGCGCGCAGATTAGCAAGCAAACAACGAATGCAAAAATTCTACTTCCGGGGTCAAACGGAAGTACGACACATTATCGCTTCTACAGTGACACCCCCAAGAATAAGGTGGATAATAAATAATAATATAAATAAATCATCCACAAATAATTTTGTAAAAACAGCAAGTATGACGTCATCAACAGCTTTTATTTTGAAAACTCGCAAAGGTTACTGTAATTCATAGTGTTTGTGTGCACAACAAAAACCATCATTTTGGAAGTGGAGACTGGCTTGACGGCATTTTTTACTGCCTGACGTTCTCAGAGTTGGGGCAGGAGCTACATGTCAGACCACCACCAACCACATGTTTTTTTTTCTGTTACAGATGAAGTTCATGTTAATAAATGTTGTGAAGCTGAGAAGAGTTCCTGGGTGAGCGATTCATCAGTTCACTGGTATCAAACCAAACATCAGGGTTACACAGGTATGTATTTATTTACTGCAGTCTAAAGTGAAGTGTGGAGCTAAGCTGTGTTAGGAACTGTTTGGATCCTGCAGTCAAGCTGTCCACCATTCAGATTTTTTAAAATCTTGCTCTTCTTCACACTTGTTACAGCATCACGATGCGTTCAATTTCAACTAGAAAATACACTCCACTACACCAACATATCCAGGAATTCAGAAATAGAAAATGTCTTGTATATTAGTTTATTTCTTGACATATCATCAGAACAGTCACTTTAATACTGTCCACTTATTAAAATGCTCCAACAACAAACAAAAACTATCAACAAGTTTCATTCAAAATAATATTTTAAGTGGTTTTACTGTGATATATATACATACATATATACACAGAATGTCATAAAAACTTATGTAATTCCTCAGGAAAAAAAATAATTAGCAAGAACATAAGTTTCGTCCTACAGATTATAAACTCTTATTTGCCACAGGTGTTGAGAAATTTCAGAAGTTTGTTCAACTCAGTTCTGGTGGTTTTGGAGTGATGACAGGATGCATCCATGCAGCCTACGTGAATTATAATTCTGTGGACAGAGGGTGGGAGTGTGTACAGGCTGGGGAGTTTTACAAGAATGATGAGGACTGTGGCTCCTTGGATACAAAGTGTAATGACATTGAAGTAATGAATTTATTGTGGGACTGAATATCAGTGAATGAGCGTGATCGGATGAAAAATTGTGTGAAGAGATGCTGATGGTGGACAATTGGGGCTGTGTGGAGGGAGGGGGAGATCTGAAGATGATTTCTGCAACAATGATAACGACAGTGGAAAAAGACAGGCGAGCCATTTCACTAATGTGATCTGTTTTGTGGAGACATGGTGAGGAACAGGAAATTTGAAGGGGGGAGTATTTTGAAGAAAAAGTGAAGTTTGTTGTGGACTTTGGGCATCCCCAGCCAGGAGGGAGAAGTCTTGCAGACTGAAAGTGTCAAATCAGTTTTTCAGCTGGATGCTATGATGCACTGAATGATGGGGGTGTTTGTCTCTCCAGTTGTGATGTGACCTGTAAATTATTTTTTACAGTGTACTGCTGAATGAAGAGATGAGATTCACACAAGAAATATGTTTTTTAGCTTTTGTGTTAAACACATGAACATTAGAACTCAAAATTTAACTGTTGAAATAAAATAATTAATTTAACCCTTTCAGTTCAGTCCATACCTGCAAACTAGTCGCTTTTCACCGAATTCGACGATTTCAAACTAAAATATGTCATTTACATGAGTTGTGTAAATACGAAGAGTTTTTTTTTCGGTGGGGTGTCAGTGGCATGTTGGATGACATCATTTCTCTTTAGTGTTTTGTACTTTTCCATTAATTTTACTCCCATTGTTGTTGTTAAGCACTTTGATAACAGTTTCTGTTTCAAATGCGCTCTACAAATAAACTTGACTTGACTTTAAGAAACAGTGTTCCTACTCGATCACTTGGCTCAGCAGGCGCTCATCTCTTTTGAAGTTTTTGTCGACAGGGCAGAGGGAGGAGGGCAGAGACACCTCTGTGTCGCACACTAGCTTGCAACTATGATAGTGACTTCAGTTGTTGACCAGTGCGGGGGATCGTAGGAGAAACGGAGTGTGTAGCATCGAAGCTAGCATGTCTGCATTGTGCATGGCAATATTTTACCCCAAGATTTGAAAAGTCCACCTGATGGAGTTGTAGAGAATACCTTGAAGGAGAAAGAACCCAGGTAACACAAGTTTTCTGTATAGTAAAATTGTTAAAATCAGTGATGGGGAAGGAACAGTGGAAAGGAAAACATTGGGAGAAGGAGATGGATGTTTTTCTAAGTGGATTGTGAAGGAAAGGTCAAGAAAAATTAAAGCCGCAAGCGGCGTTGAGGCCCTCGCAGCTTAGCACCTCTCCGGCCTTAATGTGGCGAGCGTGTGAACTCCAGCTAGTCCGCCCAGTCGCTATCATGGGGCGCATTTGCCAAATATTAAAAATCACATGCAAACTCCAGAGCTCTCGCATCGCCTGCTGGTCTTGTATTCACCACGCTGCCACACCCACATCCTCCAACGAAAACTCCTAGTGTTTTAAAACACATCAGATCAATGTATTATATGCCTTCTGGCACAGGATCATCTTGACTAGGTCAAGGGAGTGAGAGATGGAGTGGCTTTAAACCGCCAGAAAGGTGTGAAATTTGTGACCTCAATCCAAATTGGCCACCTTCTTGGTTATTGTACAGCATTGGTGCCAGAGGCCTCACACCTTGGTGAGCTGGGCAAATGTACCAAATTCCATGCTTGTATGACAAAGTAAGGTCGATGCGAAGGGTGTTTTGTAACTGAGAAATGCAAAAAAAACAGACCCTTTGACCCAAAATGGCCGACTTCCTGTTGGTTTTGGACCAGGGCTCCAAGAGACTGGCGGAGGCGTGACCTGTGACTTCGCCGCGCTGCCACGGCCACGCCTTCTGCTGTAAACCGTTGGCACTTTAAAACAACTGAGACCAACTTGTTATCAGTCATCTGACACAAGATCATCTTGATTAGCTCAAGAGAGCCAGAGTTGGAGCTTTCCAAGCAAAAAAAGTAACTTCCTGTTCTGAGGGGGCGGGGCTTAGGTGAGGTCAGACTATGACAACATAGGATCGTCAGGCATCCAACCAGGATCCCTCATGCCAAGTTGGTGCCAATTGACCATTTAATGAGAAAGTTATAGCGTTTCGTTTGTTTCGGCGAGTACGCCAAGTTCCCCGCTCTGCCACGCCCCCTGAACATATACGAAAAGTCAATTTTATTGATAAATTTTAAAGCCCCATGCCTTAACTGCATTCTCACCAATAATGAAGCTGATAGGTTGAATGCCTGAGAAGTTCGTCAAAGTTCGACATGAGTAAAAATGAAAAATGATCAAAATTTGACCTTTGATCCAAAATGGCCACCTCCCTGTACAATTTAGAGGGTACCTCCAAGAGACTTTTTTTTTCTTGAATCGGGGGGGATCTACCTATGTACCGAGATTCAGATCTCTACGGCCTACGGTTTCCCCCAACTCACGTTAGGGGGGCGCTGTAGAGCAGTTTGGCCACGCCCACTTGCGATTCCACCAGAATCCAAAAACTTTAGTTAGGGGACAATTTTGGGTGAAGTTTGGTGAGTTTTTGAATATGTTAAAGGCCCCAAGCAGCCGCACGAAGTGACGGAAAAATAATAATAATTTAGAAGAAATCGAGCGATTACAATAGGCCTTCGCAGCGCTTAGCTGCTTGGGCCTAATTATGAAGTGTAGAAACTGTGGCACCAATGAAGGAAGGAACCTGTAAATTATTTTGTTTTAATAATTAAATGCAGGCTGACAAAATGGACTAAAAATGTTTGTTTTTTTATGTCATTGCTTGGCACAGTGTAATTTAGTGTTGTGAAGGCTGCATGATGCCAGGTCATTTTCTGTTATGATCAGGTCTATCACTAAATCATAGAACAGTAACCACCACTGAAATTCACTGTTGGTGTTTATTAAAATGTCACCTTTTCACTGGGTGAAGTCAATATTGTTTTTAAACTACAAAGCAGATTCCAAAAAAGTTGGGACACTAAACTAGTTGTGAATAAAAACTGAATGCAATGATGTGGAGGTGCCAACATCTAATATTTTATTCAGAATAGAACACAAATCACAGATCAAAAGTTTAAACTGAGAGAATGTTTCATTTTAAGGGAAAAATATGTTGTTTCAAAATTTCATGGCGTCAACAAATCCTAAAAAGGTTAGGACAAGTGCATTCTTACCACTGTGTGGCATCCCCCCCTTCTTCTTACAACACTCAGCAGACGTCTGGGGACAGAGGAAACCAGTTTCTCAAGTTTAGAAATAGGAATGATCTCCCATTCATGTCTAATACAGGCCTCTGTTCAATCGTCTTGGGCCTTCTTTGTCGCACCTTCCTCTTTATGATGCGCCAAATGTTCTCTAATGCCCCTTTTCCACTTGCTCGGCCCAGAGCGGCTCAGTCTGGTCCGGTCTGGTTCAGTTCGGCTCGGCTCACATGTAGGTTTGTCTCCATTCACTACTGCAGCCCTTCTGTGGGCGGGGTGTAGAATCTCACTCGTCCTACCACGTGGTGGCGGTAGTGTTGCCTCAAGCTATTTACTAGCCACCACTAAACGTTAGACGAAGAACACCCTGCAGGACCTTGTCTCACCACCTGTTGGCGGTAATGTCCCTTGAGCTATTTAATGCTCTAATCTTACTTTATTGCCTTTTCGGTTTGTTTTAAACCCATGTGTTTTCCATTTTGTTTCTTTCTAATAAAGATTATTCTCATATATGCACAAGGATCCTGTTAACATTGCTTAACACATCGATCGCACTGCCCTGTATTCAGTTAAACTATTTTTACAGTAAGGTACAGATTAGGAATTAATTAGGTTTCAATTGGCCCTGTAATATTAAAAGTTAGTATTTCATTAAATTTAAACTGTAATTTTTGTTAGGGATAATTCAAAGTCAAATGCAAATGGATAATTTGGTTTAAACTGTCCGTTAAACATTAAAAGCGTGTTTCTTTAAACGTAAAAATAAAGTAATAATAATTAAATGTTTGTTGATCAGGAAACTCGTTTGGGCATCCAAGAACAGCTTCATCGGGGTTGATGTTGACGTCTGTGCACCCCGGAAAAAGCTGCTGCACCCACGACCCGACATCAGGAAGGATGGATGGATGGATGGATGGGTTCATGTTGACGTCTGTGTATCCTTGGAAAAGCTGCTGCACCCACGACCCGACATCAGGAAGGATGGATGGATGGATGGATGGATGGGTTCATGTTCAGGGCAGCACGGTGGCACAACTGGTAGAGCTGCTGCCTCTCAGCGAGAAGGTTGCCGGTTCAAATCCCGGTCCGGGGCCTTTCTGGGTGGAGTTTGCATGTTCTCCCCGTGCATGCGTGGGTTTCCTCCGGGTACTCCGGTTTCCTCCCACAGACCAAAAAACATGCTTGTTAGGCTGATTGGTGACTCTAAATTGACCCTAGGTGTGAGTGTGAGAGTGGATGGTTGTTTGGTGTGAGTGAGACAGGTCCCTCTTGTAAATGAGTCCCCATGACTCAACGAGGCTAGCCTGTATAAATAAAGGTTGAATGAATGTTGACGTCTGTGCATCCTTGGAAAAGCTGCTGCACTACCCATGACAAGACATCAGGAAGGATGGATGGATGGATGGATGGCTGTTCAAATCTAATAATCTTTTTTCTTATGAATCTTTAAAGGGCAAATGCAAATGGAAAATATTCTTAACTTCCAGTATGTTTTTAAACAAACATTATACTGTAGACACTTAACATTGTAAAATATGTTTAGGAAATTATTGTTCAATGACACCACTTAAGAAAAAAAAGTTTATTATGAAAACTAAGAAGTGAAAAAAGCACAACAATAAATACTGCATACACCTAAATGATTTTTTTCCCGTTGTCTCATGGGCCTCCAGAAGACATAAGTAGATAAATTCTTGTGTTGACTTCTTCCTCTTAACTGTAAAAAAAGAAAAACATGGTTACCGGTAATTCAGTCTAGAAACAGTTTTATATGTAGATATATTTTATAAGATATATATAAAATATATATACATATATATATATATAAGAGATAAGAGATTTTTTTATTAACATTGCACCAGTTAACCGATACAGCGTGATTATATATGTATTATATATACATATATCAAATATCTCAGAAACCACAAAGCAGATATTTTTCAAACTAACACAGTGTAATCACAACATGTTTATGTGCACACTGTAAGCTGTTGGAGTTATTTGAATTAAAATTATATTTTTTATAGACATACCGTAAGTGTGTCGACCTAGCTTCTATTTTTTCAACTAGTATTTAACACATATCTTATATCTCAGAAACCACAAAGCAGATATTTTTCAAACTACCACATTGTAATCACAACATGTTTATGTGCATATTTTAAGCTGTTGGAGTTATTTGAATTAAAATTCGATTTTTAATAGACATAAGTGTGTCGACCTAGCTTCTATTTTTCTACTAGTATTTAACACATATCTTATATCTCAGAAACCACAAAGCAGATATTTTTCAAACTAACACAGTGTAATCACAACATGTTCATATACACACTGTAAGCTGTTGGAGTTATTTGAATTAAAATTCGATTTTTTTATAATTTATTTTAGTAGCATATGTGACAGGTTTGGAAGAGGTCAAAACAAATCAATTTAAATCCAGCAGATTTGACCACAACGTGACATTATTAAGGACTTTTTCACCCGAGGAACCCTCGTGGTATGAAGCCAGCTATGAAATATATTTTTTAAGCTTTTATTTAGCTACATTTAAAAGAAAGAACGCCGATCGACCGCACCCGCGCGTGCATGTGACGTGCACGTGGCGACCTACTTTGTTAAATCCAGCTGATTTGACCACAACGTGAAATTATTAAGGAACGGTTCAGCTCAAGCACCCTCTTGATATAACGTCAGCTATGAAATATATATTTTTAAAGCGTTTATTTAGCTACATTATATAGAAATAAAGCCGGCTCACGTGCGCGCGCGCGTGCACATGGCGAAACTACTTTTTTAAATCCTGCCGTTTTGACCACTACGTGAATTTATTAAGGAATAGTTCAGCTTAAGACACATCTTTGCTATAATTTTAAATACAAATAATTGTTTTTACCGTGTTAATCTTGTAAAGTCCTTCCGTGTTTGTTCCCTCGCAGCAGCCACTTCCTCAAACTCCGTGGCAGGAGGCTGGGCTGGAAGTCCAGCCTCCTCCCCACCGCTCACTCCCCCACGGCTCACTCGCTTACAGCCGGCCTCGACCCTGCTGTGAAATCAGTCTGGAATCTTGGTGCGGCGCGGCGCACATGTGAGGTGGAAATGCTGTCCAACGCGCGCTTGGCACGCAAATATGACGTCACAACCGACCCGCGCCACCAAGTGGAAAAGGGGCATTAAGGTGAAAGATCTGGACTGCAGGCTGGACATTTCAGTACCCGGATCCTTCTCCTACGTAGCCATGATGTTGTGATTGCTGCAGAATGTGGTCTGGCATTATCTTGTTGAAAAATGCAGGGTCTTCCCTGAAAGAGATGACGTCTAGATGGGAGCATATGTTGTTCTAGAACAGGGGTCACCAACGTGGTGCCCGCGGGCACCCGGGTGCCCCCAAGGACCATTTGAGGTGCCCCCGGACTTGCTCTAAAAATAGCACAACTCACTACTAAGCTGCATTTAAAATTTAATTTTATTCAGTTGTTATTATAATTCTTTTTTGTATTTATATATATATATTAAAATGTCTATCTTAAAAATATGTTCTTAAAAATATGTTTATTATACATTTTTTTCAATTTACGCTTTGTTATTTCCGAAGAGTTTATCAAACTGGTGCCTTTTGTATGACTCTGTACCCACGAAGTAGCTCTCAGTTTTGAAAAGGTTGGTGACCCCTGTTCTAGAACATGAACATAGTTCTCTGCATTAATGGTGCCTTTCCAGACATGCAAGCTGCCCATGCCACAAGCGCTCATGCAACCCCATATCATCAGTGATGCAGGCTTCTGAACGGAGCGTTGATAACAACTTGGACTATCCTTGTCCTCTCTGGTCCGGATGACATGGCGTCCCAGTGTTCCATAAAGAACTTCAAATCGTGACTCATCTGACACAGAACAGTCTTCCATTTTGCCACACTCCATTTTAAATACTTTTGATCTTAGCTGATATTGTTATTGATTTTAATTGTTTTATTATTTGTTTTATTGTCATTTAATTCTGTTGCTCCTTGTAGCACTTTGAGATTTTCATTAATGAAAAGTGCGTTATAAATTGAATTCATTATTATTATTATTATTATTTGGAGCCATAATGAAGGAAAAAAAATAGTTAATTTCTTACTGGGAGCTGGTGAAGCCTTCCTCCGTCTGTTAGCATGTTAGCTCATTGCACCTCCAAGCTCTGCAGCTTCCTGCTGCTTTATGTGGTCCACAGCGTTTACAGCTAGGTCTGTTAGCATGTTAGCTCATTGCACCTCCGGTCCAGCTCGCTGTTTCTGCCATCTGGTGACATCGTACACCCTTCCACCTCTGTGCACCTTTTGTTTACGACGTAAAACTGCTGTCAGCTCGGTGAATCTGCCATATTCCGTTGTAAAACCGCTGTCAACCTCTGTCCAGTAAGGTATCCACCTCCACTGCTTTGCTGTTTCTGCCGTGAAACTCGGTCCAGAGTGGGTCTCTCTCTGTGTTTTTCTGCTGCATCAAGCTGCTGCTACTTCTACCGTCAAACAGGAAGTACAAAGTAAAATTTTTCAAAATATATTTTTTAATGAGATGCGTGACGTAACCACGAAACGTCGTAACTCGAGACCGTCGTAACCCGAGGACTACCTGTATTATTACCACTCATGTGGTTTTTAATTTTCAGTATTTTTAGCAACAATAAAGTTTATAACTTGTCATTTATAACAGCACCCTTCATAATGAGCAAGTTTATTCTCAGTGGTATAACTCCTAAAGGTTGACACTGGAAGGGTGATTTTGCTCTTACTTTGTTAGATTCAAAAGGATGATATTCAAAATAGCTTTTGTCACAGGCGCTCCTTTGTTCAGAATAAAAATAACAATTTTTTTCTGATTTAAAATTGTTCTTTTGTTGGAATATGTTGGTATTAAAGTATATGAAGACAGAAGATGGTGATTGTGAGGGTAAAATTGTGTGTGTGTGTGTGTGTGTGCACGTGTGTGTGTGTGTGTGTGTGTGTGTTGAAGTAACATTGTCCTTATTGTTCATGTGTTTCAGTGGTTCCTGCCTCTGTTTAGAGCTGATTAAGAAGAAGAAGTTCCTCAAGACTGAAGGCCTGATGTTGACCAGCAGGACCCAGATACTTTTATCATAAAGTGGAAGAAAAGACCCTTAGACCAGTCTGGTGGGTGACCAACTTAATATGGAGGACACCAATATCAGGTTTTTGGTCACTACAGTAAAGAGTGAGGAGGATAAAAAAAACTTAACAGGCAGAAACCCAGATTTAAAAATTCACAAAGGCAGTTCCTGCTCTTCACAAACTGATGTTAATGAGGACGATGAAGAGGATGATGAAATGACCAGTCCTGACTCTCTGCTAAAGAACTCATCAGACTCTGAATCAGAACATGAAGACAGTATGAAAGACTGGAAGGAGAGCAGGGCTCCTGAATCAGAGGTAAAAACTGTCAACAAATCTTTGAGCTGCTCTGAGTGTGGTAAGCAGTATGTCAGTAACCGGACTCTTCAAAGACACATGACAAGTCATTCAGGAGTGAAGTCTTCAAGATGTCTGCTTAATAAGAAATGTGTTGGAAAGAAGAAAAATGTAGAGTCATGCAGGAAAGTCCAGGCAAGACCAAAATCAATAAGCTGTGATGACTGTGGTAAAAGATTTACTTCCAAATCACAATTAAACAGACACACGAGAGTCCACACAGGAGACAAGCCGTTTCCTTGTGAACTTTGTGAACAAAGTTTTAGTCGGAAGGATAGTTTAAACTCACACATGAGAGTCCACACAGGAGACAAGCAGTTTCCTTGTGAGCTTTGTGGACATAGATTTAGTCATAAGGCTCATTTAAACTCACACATGAGAGTCCACACAGGTGACAAGCCATTTCCTTGTGATCTTTGTGAACAAAGTTTTAGTCGGAAGGATAGTTTAAACTCACACATGAGAGTCCACACAGGAGAAAAGCCGTTTCCTTGTGAGCTTTGTGGACAAAGATTTAGTCATAAGGCAAGTTTAAACTCACACATGAGAGTCCACACAGGAGACAAGCCATTTCCTTGTGAGCTTTGTGGACAAAGATTTAGTCAGAAGGCAAGTTTAAACTCACACATGAGAGTCCACACAGGAGAAAAGCCGTTTCCGTGTGAACTTTGTGGACAAAGATTTACTCATGAGGCAAGTTTAAACTCACACATGAGAGTCCACACAGGAGAAAAGCCGTTTCCTTGTGAGCTTTGTGGACAAAGATTTAGTCATAAGGCAAGTTTAAACAGACACATGAGAGTCCACACAGGAGACAAGCCATTTCCTTGTGAACTTTGTGGACAAAGATTTAGTCATAAGGCAAATTTAAACAGACACATGAGAGTCCACACAGGAGACAAGCCATTTCCTTGTGATTTTTGTGGTCAAAGATTTAGTCAGAAGACACATTTAAACAGACACATGAGAGTCCACACAGGAGACAAGTCATTTCCTTGTGATTTTTGTGGTCAAAGATTTAGTCAGAAGACACATTTAAACAGACACATGAGAGTCCACACTGGAGTGGAAACTTTCTACCAGAAAATATTAAAATAATTATTATAGGCCATGAGATGCAACTGGTGTTTTAACAACCAAATAAAATGAATTTTGATTTTGTAAAATATACTGTATTCTGTAACAATATTTGAACAAGTTCCTAATCTATGATTTGCTCCTAATTTCTCAAGAATACTTTAAAACAAACTAATTAAACCTTAGATCATAATTTGGACTATGGGTGTTGGTTCTAAAATACTGGTTCAGTGGTTGTGCAATATGTGGAGAAAACCAACCAACCAATTAAATTGTTTTTTCAAACAGTCAGACCCCATGAAATGTTATTCATGTAATTCCTGAGAGAATTGTTATTTAGTCAGTTAGTTACTTGGTTAATTAACAGATTCCTCATGCAGAATGATTAACTAATTGTGTTTTAATTAAGGATGGGGCTGATCCGGTATCAGTATTGGCCTCGGCCTCCTATACCAACATAATTTACCTATCGGATTTTTCTGATACAATCTGCAGAGATTTCTGATCCATGATGAATGTCTATGTCTGCTGAAACATCTCCACATGTGATTCCCTGCCGGCTGCTCTGCAAGGCAGGGAATCAAACTATGGAATGGATTTTCTGAAGGAAATTCATTTCATAGTTTGAAGCCAGCTAAAATGTGAGTAAATACATGAGGACTGAGAGCAGCACTGTGGCTAACGGCTAACCAACTTTTCATCTCAACATGTCCGCTGTGTGGAAGTATTTTACACTAAACACCACAAGACAGCAACGTGCAATGTCTGCAGAGCCGCTGTACCAAGAGAAGAAAGCTCCGTTGTGACCTACAATACATCAAACTTAATAAACATCTGAAAAAGCACCACATTAAAGAGCACAAGGATTGTTTAACCAGGCACTGTTGTAAAGTTAGTTTTACTTTGGACGTTCGAGCTCCCTGGCTTCAGCGGTGTGTTCCTCTCGTTTAGTCTGAAGCAGGCTGTCTAATATCTGTCAGCTGCGCTCAGTCTGCCCGTCTCGGAGGAGGAGCAGACTGAGTGCAGCTGACTGAAATCAGACTGCCTGCTTCGCTGCTTGATTGAATATTTGCAGCCAAGATATAGTTTACATTTACCCTCCAGGACATATTTATCAGTACAACAGTAGACAATCATAAAAAAGCATATGGACTGAAAAAAATAAAATAATTTAAATTAAAAAATAAATAAACTTAACAAAACATCTACATTATAAAGCAATGTAAAATTCTAAAATCAGGAACATGTCTGTGTTGGTTTTTGCCATGAACTTAGCAGATGTTTGAAGCCATTAATCACTTTAATATCCACTTCAGCATATTGTTTTTATGCTATTAGTGCTTAGTGTATATTTAGTTGATGTTTTCTTAGTTCATATCTTAGACCTTATTACTGTTTTTCTTTTACATTTTGTTGTGGGATGTAACTGGGACCCTGTGTACATAATCTCATTCCACCCCATGTACCACATGTGGTGTGTATGACAGTAAAACTCTATGACTGACTGACTCTGACTTTAAAGCTAGGAATAAAAACATGCTTTGTGTTAGCAGGATTTAATTCTAACTTTGAAACTTATCCAACATTAAAACTTACAAGTTGCGTTTTTGGACATGCATGCTTATGTTTGTACAAATAGTACTTGCCTGTAGAGAGGAGATTATTACAGCCTCATATAAAATCAATAATGATGATTTTATCGGAATAGTATTGGTATCGGTCAACATCCAGATTTAGGTATCGTGATCAGATCAAAAGTGTTTTTTTATTAAAGTGGATCGGTGCATCCCTAGTTTTAATGAAACTAACCTTACAGTTTAAAAAAAATAAAAAATTATGTAGAGTCCATCCAACCAAGGCCTTATAAGAGACAAAAGTGTCCCTCAAAGACACAGAACGTCCTCAGAGACACTGTGTCTCCTACCCACTTCTTTTGTGTGTGTTAATCTCCCAAGTCAGGATGAGTCTACATCCTGACCACCCCTGGTTCCATTCTGACTATGATAATTAAATCTCTCTGATAATCAACTCTCTTTTCTGAAAGAGACACCTATGCCCCTATTCCACTGTTACGGTGCGGTTCAGTTCAGCTCGGGTCAGCTTGTGTGTGGTTGTGTTTCCATTTACACGTCTGTACCCGTTCTGTAGGCGGGGTCCAGAATCCAACTCTTCTTACCACCTGGTGGCGGTAGTGCTCCCTTAAGCTATTTACTAACCACCAGTAGAAGAAGAACACCCTAAAGGCTTTTCCACAGGATGTTGTAACTTTTAAACCTGATTAATAATCCTACCTTACTGCCTTCTCTGTCTGCTTTAAACCCATGTATTTTCCATTTTAGTATAGATTTTTACAATAAAGATGTATTAAAAAATCTTCACTTTTATTATTTAGATATGCACAAGGTTCATGTTAAAATTGCAAAACGTCACACTGTGATCTTTGAAACTACTTTTACAATAAGCTACAGACTTGAAAACTATTTGGTTAAATTTTGTCCTTAAATGTTAAAGCTTTGTCTTTCATTAAATTTAAAAAACATTATAGTATTACTTATTAATTAGTCAGTTGGTCTGCGAATGCCGTGGGGTCCTCCTAGAAGAGCTGAAGAGGTGGCTGTTCATGTCAGTAACCTTGTTTCCATCTATTTTCAATTCAAATTTTGAGCACATTTTTGAAATTTTGCAAAAATGTAAATAAAAATTAATGCGAATCAGAAGTGTTTCTATCAACTGGCTTGAAGCGCATCCACCAGGCCACGCAAAGCGGCATTACGTCAGACGTCATTACGTCAGACGTCAGCGTTACGCATGTCTACAGTAAACAGGAAGTAGCGGTTGAAAACAGGACCCGACCACACATCTCGTCAAAATGGAGAGAATATTTCAGGTATGTGTTGCTATCGGGCAAGTTGTATTTATTCTGTCATGCCAACTAGTTTTAGCGATGTTACATGTTGTCCGGAGACGAAGTCACGTGACGTAAATGTTTGCTGCGGCAGAACTGAGTCGGAAAATCTGTTTCCATCTCTCGTTTTGCGCATCGGCTCTGATTCGAACAACCCAAAAACCACCTCAAGCGAGCGTATCAACTTTTTTGCGAATTAGAGGAAGTTAATTCGAATCGTGCTGTTTCCATTTAGCTTTTCTGATGCGATACTTCAAAATGCGCATCAAGAAACCTTGATGGAAACATGGCTGGTAAAGCTGCTGCCCCCACGACCTGGAAGCAGAAGATAATGGATGGATGATGGAGGAGACCATCAAACAGCATGAGTGGTCAGTTCAGTTGAACACCTGCCTGTTTGCTTCAGATCAGCTGTTCAAATCTCTGCAGGTTCAAATAAAAGGTGCACCAGGTCTTTCAGCTGAATCTCTCAGGGGCCACAGTTGGACGGTTGATAACTGAAAACTGTCCTTTCTGAATTTTTGACTGTTTTTATCTGACTTCATCCTAGAATCAAAAAATGTGTAACGTAATAACAGTTGAGCAGATTCTGGTAATCTTTTCTTAGGATTAATTAAAGATCAAATGCAATTGGAAATTCTTCCAGTATGGATTTAAACAAACACTATACACACTTAACATCGTAAAATATGTTTAGGAAATTTAATGTTCAAGGTCACCACTTGAGAAAAAAAAGTTGAATAGGAAAAGTAACAAATGAAAAATTTAGAAAAATAAAAAATACTGCATCCAACTAATGATCAGTGTTGCCAGGTGAGAAATGTAGGATAATCGTACTAGAGACATAAAATTATCGTATTTTGAGGGAAACTATCGTGCACCCGTCATAACCAAAATAACAAGTCTATTAATACGCTGTAGTCATTCTAGTGTTGAATAGTGTCTAACAAGCACTCACAGCTTTGTGGCATCAGTACGGATGAACTAATGAGCCATAGATCTATAACGAGCCGCTTCTTCTTGTTATTTTGTTTTATGGCGATTGGCAGACCAACTGTAATGTGCATTATCGCCACCTACTGAGCTGGAGTGGGGACAGGAGATAAACAGGAAAAAAAAATGTTTTATGTAAAATTAATTTAATAACTCGACTAAATTCTCTATTAAGTTTGTATTTTTCAAGAAAATAATTTGATCTTTAACTTTACTGATATCACTACTAAAAAAAATCCCTAATTGTAAATTTAATATTCATTTATTTTTGGAAATGCATTCTTTCTGTTTTGTACCCTGGACATTCCATAAAGACATGTTGAACTGTTTCAGGGAGATTGCTGGTGCACTTGTCACATAGTCCTGTTGCATACTTTCTAATTATTTTAAGAGATTTATTAAGGCCTGTGTGTCCTATTCTATTGTACCACTGGTACATTTTCATTTTTAAATCACTTCTTGGTCTGCTGCCTTCATACTTCTCCTCCTACATGTCTCTGTGTGTGACATTTTTTTAGTTAAATTTGTTTAAAAAAAATCTGTATGCCTCTCTTATGATTGTCTATTGTTGTCGCTGTTGTCATTCTTTGTTGAAAACAGGTCTCTCTTGTAAATGAGTTCTCGAGGCTCAATGGGATTAACCTGTCTAAATAAAGGTTGAATGAATTGCGAGTAATTAGAATTAGAATTAGAAGTTCTACTGTTCAAAAAATTTCTGTGATAATTCAATCATGTTTCCAATCATTTTACAACAAGCTGTTTGGTTTAATATTGTTAATATCAATGTTGAAAGTTTATTATCAAATTTCATACTTGAGTATGTAAAAAGCTTTAGTTTCATTTTGCTGTATTTTTTCATTTTATTTTACTTTTGATTACAATAAAGCTTATGATTGTGGAATAGTTTTCATCCTGGTAATAATTTGAGTGGAATGCACTGATTTATTTTCAATAGAACAAAACGTCTTCATTTTAATTTGAGACCTAGTTTTGAGAATCTTACATAAATTTACATCAAATTGTTGGTGCCCTGCTACAAGTCCAAATTCTTAGTTTACATGTGTTCAAATGTTCCATAAATCAACCAGAAATGAACCTTTAGATGACAGTTGAACAAACATTTAGTGACCACCATCATTATTAGTGTTTTTACATCAAGAATCAATTTAGATTCAATTCTGTAAGACCGATGACATTTCATTGTTTCACTTCAATTAGTTTTTGCTGTCTAGATAAAGAACCATTAAGAGGGAGGAGTGGGATCTGTCCAAAACTTTTGAACTTCCATGTTTCCCTGAAAACGGTCCTCAGAGGGATGGTGAAACCCTGACGACTCTCAGGTTCCAGCAGATGTTTCTTCCATTGTTAGGCAGGATTCACAGGTTTCAGGTTTTCCAGCTCACACTTTTTATTCTTTGTATGTACATCTACAAATGATCAAGTTTCTGAGTCAACCCAGTTCAAGATGGCCGCCACAGCCACCTGACCTTAGAAACAAAAGTTGTCTATAATTCATGAAAAAGGCCTCATCAACAGCCCTATTCTTTTCCTCCATAAAATAAGTTGTATTCTGACGTGTTTTTGTGTTTTAAAAACTGTTTCTCTATTATCTGCTGTCTTTGCATGAATTCTGAAAATGTATTTTAGAAGTTTTAGTATATATTAGACATGATAACATGTGAGCTGAAGTCAATAGTGTGCAGCTTCCAACAGGATGGAGGAGAAGAGAAGAAGGAAGACTTAGAGCTCCTGCTGAGGGAGCACTGGACGAGAGCTCACTCTGAAGAGTTCACAAACACCTCTCCTTTCCTCCTGTCACATCAATCAAGTGATGCAGCACATGCAGAGAGCTGCTGTCACTTGTGGCAGTGACATGAAGAAAAGTGAGCGAGACATTTTCTTCTAAACAACATCACTTCATCATTCTCCTTTCTGGCAGCAGTAAAGAGAAGCAGGTGAAGTGTGAGAAAATAAATCAACATCAAGTTATAAAGTTTTATTTTCTTCTTTACTTCTTAAATGCTGACATAAGTGGAGCTCAGGAACTGTTTGGTTCCTCCTCATGCATGTCATGTTGTGGAATGATGAGAATCAAACTCTTGAACTCTTGAGACTTGCAACAAAGGACTGGGAGCAGAGCAGCTGCACATGTTCAGGTTGTGCAGCTGCTCTTGGAGACTGAGAACATGTGAGAACCTTTAGTTTCTGTTCTACATGCATCACTTTGATGCTTCCATCAACTTAGAGACAAATAAAGAGGATTCAAACCTAAAGATTCACATCAACAAGGGACAAACACCTCTGCTGTGTTACTATGAACTGTTTAGCACCACCACCACCAAAGTCTGCCACTCATATTAGCCTGCCTGTGTGTCTGTTAGCAAAATATCTCATGTACCAGTAAATGTATTTTAATGAAACTGTCAGAAAGTAATTGAATGTACACGAACAACAGATTAACTGTAGGAGTTAATCTGATAATTGAGATTAGAAAACACAAACACTGAGTCAGTTTTACAGATGTTGAGCAAAAACCAGATGTTGTGGTAGCTGAGAGTCATCCCTAACACACACTCTGAGAGCTAGCAGCTCACAGAAACTCTTTATTTAAAAAGACTGGCCTCAGCAGAAATGACTTCAAAGTTGAATAATAAATAAGGAAATAGCTCCAAAGATGTGTTTACATTTTAGCTGTAACATTTATTTTTAAACACACTTCATTGTTTTCTTGAGCTTTTTCTGCATCAGCTGATTTCAGCTGAAATGTGCGTTTCTTTGGTTGATGAGTTAGAGAAACTTCAAATTAATAATGTATTAATCAAGTTTTACTTTTAATTGTCACATTTCTCTATTAAATAATTATATAATAAACACATTTATAAAGTAATTGTTTGGTTGTTTTTTTAAGAGTCACTGTTTCAAAAGGTTTCCTCTTGAGCAATGACACATTGGCCCTCATGCACGAAAATGTTCGTATTCTTATCCTAAATTTCTCCTACTTTTGTTCGTACGAAGTGTTCGTACGAACATGCCACGTCAGATCCAACAAAGTCTTCTATCGTCAGGAAATGTGTGTATATGAGCTGTGTAAATAATGATGAATCCCACCTGTTCTATTCACCTGCTCGTGCACGCGAGTGGTTATTTACATAATTCCCACCCCTCAAAACACCATATAAGGATATAGTTTCCTGCCACCGCGAGCAGGAAGTGTCCATTCATTCCGGCTTTTATGCGTCAGAAAACACACAAACGCGTTTGGCGAATTAAAATTGACTCGCCTTTGATCATAGTGTCAGCCCCGGATCTGAGCGCAGACCCACACAGAATACAGATGACATCAGTGAGCGCCCACAGTCAACAGGCAGTTTATATTAAAAATGACATGAAACGACTGAATAAGCTGGTTTCGCTTTTTTCTCCCCTGTCTCTGCAGCGGCGCTGTGTGTGTGTGTGTGTGTGTGTGTGTCGACAGTGGCACGGGGTGGGGGGGCCGTGCCGACAGTTGCGCGTGGCGTGGTTGCGCGGGCGCGTTGCGTGGCACACGGTGGTCGACATGAGTGGCGCGGGGTGGGGGCGCGTGGCGTGGTTGCGCGGGCGCGTTGCGTGGCACACGGTGGTCGACATGAGTTGCGCGGGGTGGGGGCGCGTGGCGTGGTTGCGCGGGCGCGTTGCGTGGCACACGGTGGTCGACATGAGTTGCGCGGGGTGGGGGCGCGTGGCGTGGTTGCGCGGGCGCGTTGCGTGGCACACGGTGGTCGACATGAGTTGCGCGGGGTGGGGGCGCGTGGCGTGGTTGCGCGGGCGCGTTGCGTGGCACACGGTGGTCGACATGAGTGGCGCGGGGGGTCACGCGCGGGTGGCGCAAGGTGGTGGACGTGGGGGGGGGTGTTGAAGCCGCTTTAATTAAACCAATATGTGTGGTTGCATTTAATTGTTTTTAAACTCAAAATATTTTCTAAATAACGAAATATAAAGTTATTAGTGGAGAAAAGGCCGTCTGGATGACAGCAGACCGACTCCTCGTAAAATATACGACAGGTCTGGACCACACGTAAATTTTGTTCGTATCTGAAAAAAATCCTAGGATACGAAAACATTGTTGGATGCCACAAATGATCCTAAATCACTCGTACGCACAGTTTGAGCACAAATCTGTGCGTACGAACGGTTCGTGCATGAGGGCCAATGTTCAGGTGAAATATAGGAATATTAAAAATGCAGTAATTTCAGTTGTCGATGCTTTAAACACAGTTTTTAAGAGATGTACCGGGTAAATATAATTTTCACAATTATTGGTTCCACAGCTCAGTGACGTTTGAGTCACTTAAAAAAGGTTTTACTTCCATTATGTTCACAAGTTCCTGTTTATTTATTAGAACTCTGTTTCCCAGCAGCCCTTGTTTCATCACATGATTAAAAATATGAGCAAGTTGCTGCCAGATTGAGAAAAGCCTTTAAATCTCCTGATGACAGATTGTTGTTGTAAAGGTCAGTGAGGTTGATTGTGAGGGTTTGTCTCCCTCTGGTGGTGAACTCATGAACTGCATGACGTCACTTCAGTCAACTTTATGTTAGATCATTCTTCACAAACTTTATTGTCATTGTATGGAAACATCAAAGATATTTACAAAGTCTCTGTCTGTGTAAAACCTCAAATAAATAAATAAAAACAGGAGGAATAGAAATGAACAACAAACAGCTGAGTTTCAAAACAACAACATTCATAAATAAATGTTATTAAGAGCTCATAAATAATAAAAAAGAGCCCCGTGTTAAAGGTCCAGACAGAGTGTTCTGACCCACAGGTTGTGGTCGAGTCTTGTATGAACAATGTGTGTCAGTAAAATATCAGAATAAAAACCTTTCAGTCTTTCAGCTGTTTGATTGGACAGTTGGACAGTGTGGACAACAAGTGGACATTAGGACGTGTCTTGTTGTCTCTAAAGCAGAGCTGTTGTGTTGTTGTGAATCAGAGCTTCAGCTGCAGCTGCTCTGTCCAAATGGAGAGTCCAAACGCTTCATGGAGCTCATTTCTCCGTCCACGTCTTCATTTTCATGCTGCTTCAGTCTTCCTGCTTTACTTCCTGTCTCTTCAGTCACATTCTTGCTGCTGTCATGTGATCACTCTGCAGGATCCATCACTTCAACATTATTGATCAGAGAAGTCAGGAGAGAAGAAGCTGCAGAGACTCACTGGAAACTTTACACTTGTTGTCACAATGTCTGTCTGTTAGCAAAATATCTCATGAACCACTGGATGAGTTGTAGTGAAACTTGCAGAAAGTCATCATTGGATGTACGTCTACAACTGATTAGTTTTTGGAGTCAGCTGAAGTTACAATGGCTGCCACAGTTAACTGAACTTAAAAACATAAAACATGTCTATAATTCAGTTTTACAGATATTGATGTAACATTTGGGGTGGTAGTAGCTGAGAGGAATCCCCAACACACAGTCTGAGCACTAATAGATTGTCTGAGACCTTGGTTTAAAATTCTGCCATTAAATTCTTAAACTCAACTCTGTCCATCCATCCATCCATTTTCTTCCTCTTATCCGGGGTCGGGTCGCGGGGGTAGCAGCCTAAGTAGGGAGGCCCAGACTTCCCTCTCCCCAGCCACTTGGAGCAGCTCCTCTGGGGGAATCCCAAGGCGTTCCCAGGCCAGCCGAGAAACATAGTCCCTCCAGCGTGTCCTGGGTCTTCCTCTGGGTCTCCTCCCGGTGGGACATGCCCGGAACACCTCACCAGGGAGGCGTCCAGGAGGCATCCTAACCAGATGCCCGAGCCACCTCAACTGGCTCCTCTCGATGTGGAGAAGCAGCGGCTCTACTCCGAGTCCCTCCCGGATGACTGAGCTTCTCACCCTATCTCTAAGGGAGAGTCCAGCCACCCTGCGGAGAAAACTCATTTCAGCCGCTTGTATCCGAGATCTTGTTCTTTCGGTCATAACCCAAAGCTCATGACCATAGATGAGGGTGGGAACGTAGATCGATCGGTAAATTGAGAGCTTTGCCTTTTGACTCAGCTCTCTCTTCACCACGACAGACCGGTACAGCGCCCGCTTCACTGCGGACGCTGCACCTATCCGCCTATCGATCTCACGCTCCAGTTTTCCCTCATTCGTGAACAAGATCCCGAGATACTTAAACTCCTCCACTTGGGGCAGGACCTCCTCCCCGACCCGGAGAGGGCATGCTACCCTTTTCCGGCTCAAGACCATGGCCTCGGATTTGGAGGAACTGATCCTCATCCCGGCCGCATCACACTCAGCTGCAAACCGCTCCAGTGAAAGCTGTAGATCACGACCTGATGAAGCCAATAGGACCACATCATCTGCAAAAAACAGAGAAGCGATTCTAAGGCCACCAAAACGGATCCTCTCAACACCTTGGCTGCGCCTAGAAATTCTGTCCATAAAAGTTATAAACAGAATCGGTGACAAAGGGCAACCTTGGCGGAGTCCAACTCTCACCGGAAACGAGCCTGACTTACTGCCGGCAATGCGGACCAAGCTCTGACACCGGTCGTACAGGGACCTAACAGCCCATATCAATGGGCCTGGTACCCCATACTCCCGGAGTACCCCCCACAGAACCCCCACAGAACTCAACTCTGTCTGTTAGCAAAATATCTCATGAACCAGTGAAGATATTTTAATGAAACTTTCCAGAGATAATCAGTGGATGTACGTCTACAACTGAATTAAGTTTTGGAGCCGACCCAGTTCTTGATGGTTGAACAGAAAACTCATGTTAGAAAACACAGAAATGTCTATAATTCAGTCAGTTTCACAGATATTTTGCTAACGTTTGACAGAGATAGAGCCAAGATTCTTTCATGAAACATACTTGAAGTACCACTCAGTGCACAAAATGTTTGTTTAAAACTTTAGCAATGATTGTTGCTGTCAATTTTGTTTTGTCTGTTAGCAAAATATCTGAAAAACCATTGGACAGAATTTGAGGAAACTTCCAGAAAATAATCACTGTGGGAAAATTTAGAACTGGTTTGAATTTTTAAACCAGTCCTATTCAAGATGGCCGCCACAGTTAAATAACAACAGACGACACATAAATGTCTCTAACTCAGTCAGTGTTACAGATGTTGAGTCTAACTCTGAGGTGGTAGTAGCTGAGAGTTATTTACAAAACATACTCTGAGCGTGACGTCTCATGATGTTGTTATAAAATTCCTCAGAAATAATGAGTCAGGAGTCCAGGATGGAAGTTTGACTAAATGTATTGAAGCAGCTTGAAGGAGAGACATGTTGCTCTTCATCCAACATGAAGCAAACAGCTGAAAATGGAGCACAGGGCCGTCCTTCCAGCAACACGTCTCCAACATGAACACACACAAACTATTGTTTGTCCATTCACAGCTGGAGCAGCTGGAGAGGGATTTCCAGCTGCACACGCTCTCATTCTTGTTTCTGTGTGTCCAGCTGAAAAGTACAAATGGTTCAATGTGAAGGAAAGTAAAGAGACGAAATCCTGAGACTTGGTCCAAAGTTGGACACAGTCCAAAGACATCCATCCATCCATCCATTTTCGTCCGCTTATCCGGGGTCGGGTCGCGGGGGTAGCAGCCTAAGTAGGGAGGCCCAGACTTCCCTCTCCCCAGCCACTTGGAGCAGCTCCTCTGGGGGAATCCCAAGGCGTTCCCAGGCCAGCCGAGAAACATAGTCCCTCCAGCGTGTCCTGGGTCTTCCTCTGGGTCTCCTCCCGGTGGGACATGCCCGGAACACCTCACCAGGGAGGCGTCCAGGAGGCATCCTAACCAGATGCCCGAGCCACCTCAACTGGCTCCTCTCGATGTGGAGAAGCAGCGGCTCTACTCCGAGTCCCTCCCGGATGACTGAGCTTCTCACCCTATCTCTAAGGGAGAGTCCAGCCACCCTGCGGAGAAAACTCATTTCAGCCGCTTGTATCCGAGATCTTGTTCTTTCGGTCATAACCCAAAGCTCATGACCATAGATGAGGGTGGGAACGTAGATCGATCGGTAAATTGAGAGCTTTGCCTTTTGACTCAGCTCTCTCTTCACCACGACAGACCGGTACAGCGCCCGCTTCACTGCGGACGCTGCACCTATCCGCCTATCGATCTCACGCTCCAGTTTTCCCTCATTCGTGAACAAGATCCCGAGATACTTAAACTCCTCCACTTGGGTAAGGACCTCCTCCCCGACCCGGAGAGGGCATGCTACCCTTTTCCGGCTCAAGACCATGGCCTCGGATTTGGAGGAACTGATCCTCATCCCGGCCGCATCACATTCAGCTGCAAACCGCTCCAGCGAAAGCTGTAGATCACGAACTGATGAAGCCAATAGGACCACATCATCTGCAAAAAACAGAGAAGCGATTCTAAGGCCACCAAAACGGATCCTCTCAACACCTTGGCTGCGCCTAGAAATTCTGTCCATAAAAGTTATGAACAGAATCGGTGACAAAGGGCAACCTTGGCGGAGTCCAACTCTCACAGGAAACGAGCCTGACTTACTGCCAGCGATGCGGACCAAGCTCTGACACCGGTCGTACAGGGACCTAACAGCCCGTATCAAAGGGCCTGGTACCCCATACTCCCGGAGTACCCCCCACAGAACCCCCCGAGGGACGCGGTCGAATGCCTTTTCCAAGTCCACAAAGCACATGTAAACTGGTTGGGCAAACTCCCACGCACCCTCCAGGACCCTGCTGAGGGTGTAGAGCTGGTCTAGTGTTCCACGACCAGGACGAAAACCACACTGCTCCTCCTGAATCCGAGGTTCGACTATCCGACGGACCCTCCTCTCCAGAACCCCTGAATAGACCTTACCAGGGAGGCTTAAGAGTGTGATCCCCCTATAGTTGGAACACACCCTACGGTCCCCCTTTTTGAATAGGGGAACCACCACCCCAGTCTGCCAATCCAAGGGAACTGCCCCCGATGTCCACGCGATATTGCAGAGTCGCGTAAGCCAACACAACCCCACAACATCCAGAGCCCTAAGGAACTCAGGACGAATCTCATCCACCCCCGGAGCCTTGCCACCGCGGAGCTTTTTAACCACCTCGGCGACCTCAGCACCAGAGATTGGAGAGCCCGACCCAAAGTCCCCAGGCTCCGCTTCCTCAGTGGAAGACGTGCCAGTAGGATTGAGGAGGTCTTCGAAGTATTCCGCCCACCGACTCACAACATCCCGAGTTGAGGTCAACAGCACGCCATCCCCACCATAAATGGTGTTGGTCGCGTACCGCTTTCCCCCCCTGAGACGCCGGATGGTGGACCAGAATCGCCTCGAAGCCGTACGGAAGTCATTCTCCATGGCCTCTCCGAACTCCTCCCACGCCCGAGTTTTTGCCTCAGCAACCACCCGAGCCGCATGCCGCTTGGACTGCCGGTACCTATCTGCTGCTTCCGGGGTCCCACAGGCCAAAAAGGCCCAATAGGACTCCTTCTTCAGCTTGACAGCATCCCTCACCGCCGGTGTCCACCACCGGGTTCGAGGGTTGCCACCACGACAGGCACCAACAACCTTGCGGCCACAACTCCGATAAGCTGCCTCGACAATAGAGGCGCGAAACATGGCCCACTCGGACTCAATGTCCCCCGCCTCCCTCGGAACGTGTTCAAAGCTCTCCCGGAGGTGGGAGTTAAAGCTCCGTCTTACGGGAGACTCTGCCAGACGTTCCCAGCAGACCCTCACAATACGTTTGGGTCTGCCAGGTCTGACCGGCATCCTCCCCCACCATCGGAGCCAACTCACCACCAGGTAGTGGTCAGTTGACAGCTCCGCCCCTCTCTTCACCCGAGTGTCCAGGACATGCGGCCGCAGATCAGATGAGACGACAACAAAGTCGATCATCGAACTGCGACCTAGGGTGTCCTGGTGCCAAGAGCACATATGTACACCCTTATGCCTGAACATGGTGTTCGTTATGGACAATCCATGACGAGCACAGAAGTCCAATAACAGAACACCACTCGGGTTCAGATCAGGGGGGCCGTTCCTCCCAACCACACCCCTCCAGGTCTCACTGTCATTGCCCACGTGAGCGTTGAAGTCCCCCAGTAGAACAAGGGAGTCCCCAGGAGGCGCACTCTCCAATACCCCCTCCAAGGACTCCAAAAAGGGTGGGTAATCTGAGCTGCCGTTTGGCGCATAGGCACAAACAACAGTCAGAGCCCGTCCCCCCACACGTAGGCGAAGGGAGGCTACCCTCTCGTTCACCGGGGTGAACCCCAACGTACAGGCACCAAGATGGGGGGCAACAAGTATGCCCACTCCTGCTCGGCGCCTCTCACCAGGGGCAACTCCAGAGTGGAAGAGTGTCCAACCCCTCTCAAGGAAACTGGTTCCAGAGCCATGTGTTGAGGTGAGTCCGACTATTTCTAGCCGGAACCTCTCAACCTCACACACTAGCTCAGGCTCCTTCCCCACCAGAGAGGTGACATTCCACGTCCCAATGGCCAGCTTCTGTAGCCGAGGATCAGACTGCCATGGTCCCCTGCCCTCGGCCACCACCCATCAAAAGACAACATCAACATCCCTCAAAAGACAAAACCTCCTCAGAGACACATCTCTTCTACCCCACTGGGCTAAATCTCCAAGTCAGGATGAGTCGACATCCTGGACCACCCTGGCTCCAGACTGACTATAATCATTAACCTTCTGTGTTAATAATAACCCTTTGTGCTAATCTTTGCTGGCAAGGAACAGACATTCAGTGTCCAAGAGAATTCAGTATCAACAAATGACAGAACCCTAGCATGGCCTCGGGATAACAGAACTGTAGTTGCCGTAGTAACGATGGAAGTAACCCACTGTTTTCAATGTGTCAGGAACCAAACGTACATTTTCTAAGAGAACGGTGTGATACAAAACAAGGTTTGCCTGTATCATGTAAACAAACGTATTGTTCCCCTCTGAGATTTTAAGAGGAGGGTGTCATTAAAATTAATGATATGCAGCTGGTTCACACCCACTCTGTTGGTAGCTGCATTTTGATTGGTTCTCTGACACGTAAGGTCAGAGTTGGAGAGCGGTCTCAGGGGGAGAAGTTGTCCGAAGCTGGCAGAAGTGGGATGTCCTGGTGGAGAGTTTGCTCTGAGCCAGCCCAGAAGTCCATGAGGACTCCGATCCAGTGAGCTGAGAGATGGAGAAAAGTCCTGGTAACCCTCAAACACCCCGTGAGTGATGAGGCACAACCGCCTGCTGGAAGAGACGTGGTCCCTCAAGGAATAACATCCCTCTTCCAGTGACAACGTGAACCTCCTGCCTCACTTCATCACATCCATTGTGCTAATGAGAGATGGACGTCTCCTGGTAGGACAAACATCTTCCTTCTGATGAGAACAACAA
The DNA here is from genome assembly GCA_038048925.1 of Garcialebias charrua. Lineage (NCBI taxonomy): Eukaryota > Metazoa > Chordata > Actinopteri > Cyprinodontiformes > Rivulidae > Garcialebias > Garcialebias charrua. The sequence goes on from JBBPBX010028185.1 coordinate 28,722, forward strand.
GTGACAACTGTTTTCTTACATGTCATTTAAGTTCATGAATCTGAGAGAAAGTTGACCTAAATTTTAACGTTAGAGCTAAAACTTTAGTCCTAAATTTTAGATAACACCTCTTCTAAAAGTCTTAAACTATTTAATATTTACCCTTTTGACATAACACTGTTATTATATTTCATATTTGCCATAATTTCATGTTGTCATTATTCAAACTGAAAATAAACGTTACTGAATTGTGATTTTAACTGACCAGATTCTTGTCTTTGTTGGAGCGAGGGGAACAGAATATTGTTGAAGAACTCAGATTATTCTTTTGATTGAGGTCGGTCAACATTTATCACATAACTCTGAACAGTTAGTGTAAACAGCTGTTACAAGGTGTCCACATTTCCTTTACATTTTTAATTGATCAAACTTCACATAAATCTGCACTTGATCAGTGAAGTTCAATTGTTTTATTATTTTAAGATATATCATAATGTATTTTAGTAGGTAAGACAAACTAAACACTAAACTAGTGTGAACAAAAATTAAAATGTTGACGATGAAACTTTCACCTCAAATGAATGTTCTCTAGAAGTGTTCAGTCTTCAGAGGAAGTCTGATGTTTGAACAGTTTCTAGTTAATAAAACCTTCAGAAGCTTCAGCTGGTTTGTAAAACGTCACATTCAGGACTGGATTCTTCAAGTCTTCTATATTCTGGTGACTCCTCGTCTTCATCACCTCCATGATTCATGGACCTCTGCTTCTTTTCTGACCTTCACTTCAGAGACACAAAACTAAAATATATTTATTTATTTCACATCCTTCTGAAACAACATGTGAAGTGAAACAGCTGTAATCTATAAAAAGGACACGTGTGTGTTGAGCTGCAGCTTCTCTTTAAAAACATGTTTCAGTGTCGAGACAGGAGGAGCTGATTCTGTTTGTTGTCCTGGAATCAAGAAAAGAAGAAGCTGCTGTCTGCTTGGTAGTTTCCTCCATCATGTCCAGCAGGAGAACATCACTGATGAGGACCAACCAGACTGCTGCAGTCCTCTTACAGCGCCCCCATGTGGTCACACAGAGGCGCTGCAGCTGAGAGGAGCTGGATGATGCTGAGAAAAGAAAGTTTCCAGACAGCACGTCTGTACAAATATGACTTATTCACCACATGGAAACATTATAAAGAGGATAAATAAATAAATAATAAATAAAAGAGCAAAAGAGCCACATCAAAGGGTCCAAACAGATAAATCTGGTCCCAGATCCAGATGTTTCTGGTCCTGATCTGTGCCCGACAACCTCAGACTCCTTCCATCAAAATCCACTTTCATCAAAGCTCCACCAGGGGTTTCTCCTGTCGTTGATCCAGAATGTTCCAGGAGGTCCGAGCTCCACTTCCACCTTCTCTGTCCACATCCAGCCTGCCCGCTTTCAGGCCCTCTGGGCAAATAGGATTTGAACCTGCAACCTGCCTTGATTAGAGGAGGAACACACAAAGTGTAATCTAGTCCACCACCACAACATCTACTCGTCCCAAAAACTGGAGACAAGAAGGAGAAGTTGAACTAAAGTAAGAGCTGGTGCTCTAAACCCTCCAGCTGCCCTGAGCCAACACCACCCAAGGGCAACTGGAGGGTGAAGCAGAGGTCATCTGTCCAAGTCCAACAGCAAGAAGCCCCAAAGTCATGAAGATGGACACACACTTCCTGTGTGGACCTAAGAGGATGAAGAGGACCTTCATCACTTCATCAGATCCTCCATGAAGGTCCAAACTCCTCGTCTCCTGGTTCTGAAGCGTGGAAACAGACTCTTGAAGTCACACCAAGACAAAGGTGTCGTTCCTTCAGCCTCCACGTTCCTTCAGTCCAGCTTGTTCTCTTCAACACGCTCTCTCCTCATGGCCTGAAACTTCTCACAGTTACAGCTCCTTCCAGCTGCTGCAGCTGTGAGGGAGGTTCTGAGAACAGGCCCGCTGGACACAGCTGGAGCTCCACAGGGTCTGGTTGGGTCCAGGAGGCTCTGAGGTTTTATTGTTCAAACATCAGAACAATCTTTAATAAAGTGAAGTTGGTGTGAAATCTCCTCAGATTCAATCATGTCACTCAGTTTCTTCAGGATCTCTTCTCACCTGAACATGAACTGGAGTTCACTTTGATGAAGTGAAACCATCATAAAAACAATAGTGTCCTACACTTCAGAGGTGTCCCTGAACGCATCGTGTCTGCTCTCAGAGTCTCTGAGGAGAAACAAGAAAACTGAACTCAGGTCTGTGTGACTTTCTAACAAGGAGGTCCTCTGGAACCAGAACCTGCTGTCAGCTGGACCCATCATCCAGTCAGACTGGGTTCTGGACGGATCAGAACATCAGTTTATTCCTCACTGACACTAAAACACAAAACAAACACATTAGGTTACAAATAAAACTTTTAACTTTTCGAATGTCCAGAGGACCAGACTTAGCTTTTTTAGAGTGTACGTAAACCTAGGTGTGTCATATTCAATAGTGAGGTTTTGTATCAAACAAGAATCAGTAGAAAATTATTAATGGGGAATGTTCATCTTTATGTTTTAAATCACTAATGGCTTGCTTTATGTCTTTTCCCTCCATCAGGTTGGGACACACATGGTGGAGGATCTTGAAGATGCAGCAACAGAGTATCTGTACGTACTCAAGCTTGGGGACAGGCAATGTTGTTCCCAAGCTTTTGTTATCATAAATGGAACTGCTATGGAGCATCCATTTCTTGTGGGTGCTGCTGTTGATGGCTGTTTTAAAGTTTTTTGTGTTTTTAATGTAAACTAAACAAAGTCATGTGCCCAGTTTGGGATTTTCTTCAAATTGTTATCTATGGAATCCCTGGACATGAATCAAATCTAATAAAATTAATGAGGGCCCAGTTAGCTGCAATGGAAGGGTGAATAATCCTCATAAAATTTTTTTTTATTTTTATTTTTTCTTTCGGCTTCTCCCTTCGTTAGGGGTCACCACAGCGAACTAGTCGCATGAAGACTTGGCAATTGTTTTTATGCCGGATGCCCTTCCTGACACAACCACAGACCACCGGGCTACCACAGCTCTCTGTGTGGAGCAGAGAGCCGATATTTAGGGTTCTCGGGGGAGCAGATGGTGTGGGTTAAGGGCCTTGCTCAAGGGCCCAGAGTGGGGCAGATGAGGGTGGAGACAGGTGAATAATCCTCATAAAGAATCATTAAATGTTTTGACCTACAGTTTTTCCTGTTATCATTTTATTAAAGTACTGATATAGTCACTTGTTAAATGGCTGCAATTTTTTTTATGTGTTTGCTGTAAAACCGTTTACATTAAATTATTTCTTGTGTATAAATGTGTATTTTTGGAGCTGTAATCAAAGAATGAACTGAAGTAAGGGAGCTGTTTTAATGAATTGTATACTTTCTTGACTTGTCTGCCTTGAAACTTTCATATATGAATTCTGTTGCCATATACAGTATATATCATTTGGAAATAAAAGTACTTTTGAGGTAATATGATTGTTTTTAATCCAGTTTGTATATGGTGGATTTTAAAGTAAAAAAAAAAAAAAATCATTTTTTTAAGCAAAATATGGTGGTAAAATAACCCTTGTGTTAGGTTTCAACTCAATTTTGGGTAACTTTAACTTTAAACAATGGTCAATTTAACCCAATCATTGGGTAGTTGCCCTAATCCAGCTTGCTTAGTCAAACCATCAACCCAACCCTGTTGAGTTAAAACAATCCAGAGTTGGCTCGGTCCAAATTTGACCCAGCACTGGGTTACATTTTGGGTTGTCAACCCAGCAGTTTTTCTATTATACATTGGCAGATCTTACAAATGTGCCAGATAATCTTAGCTGGACTTACTGCTTGTTTTGATAACCTTACTCACAATTTCCAATTTCAAATTGTGGTAAAATTATCTAGTGCTTTCCTTTTAAGAGATAAGAGATAAGAGATTTTTTATTAACATTGCACCAGTAAACCAATACAACGTGATCATGTAAACACAGTCATCCAGAGGTCAGAGAATGTTAAGCTGCTGCAATTCAAAACACGCATGTTCGTCAGCGCGGCCATCTCTCATCCATCCTGGATGAAGAGCAAAACAGATATGGAAAAAGGAAAAACACAGTAGGTATCATTTGTGATATTCAAAAAAAGAATTTATCAAAGATTGCCTGAGGACACTCCATGATAAAGTCCCAAAAACTCTATCAGCGAAAGCACAATCACACGAGACATTGTTGCAGTTTTGACGACATGCAAGGAGATATGGAGTCTGTGAGTAACTTCAAAGAACACAGTTCAGCAGTTTGTTCAGCTGGGCGTTATCCGAGCCACGCACAGAGATCTCTGGGGGGGGAGGGTGAGGGAGGTCAGCAAGGGCACTTCAGCTCTACGCTCCAGGAGAAAAGTTTCCAAACAGGCCTCTTTTCAAGGACGTGTGCAGAAACCAGATTAGATAGTCTTTTTGTTTATTCCAATTCAGACCACAGTGTTCTTTTTCACTGCAGCCTCCAAGTCCAGACGCTGTTTCAGGGCCAAAATTCCAAATCATATGAGGTTCCGTTCTATGAACCCCCATCCATGCCCTGTTGGGACCCGGGCGGCTGTAAACGAGTTCCAAAGCGCCCAGCAGGTCCGCGGTAGTCCACCGACGCACCCAACGTGCGATTGAGCTCATACAACAGCTGGGATGAGTTGCTCACGGCCCGGATCAGAGAATCATGCTGATCAGGGAGTTTCGCCAGCGCGCTGATAGCCGCCGAAGCCCTCCTCAGCTTCAGGTAGCAGACAGTCCCGCCGATGCCAAAAAAAAGAGCAGCTGCTACTAATAGTCCAATAATCCACAAATCTTCCACGTCTTCGACACTCAAGACGGTCAAACACATAGGCTGCCACTGTCCCCATGAGTCCATCATGTATCCAGCCGCGTGTGTGTCAGAGGGGCAGACCGCTTCTCCTGGCACGGTCCGCTTCGTGGAAAAAATCTTATCTATTGAAGAAACAGCCCAATTTACTAATTCCATCGCAAATTGGTTCGAGTGAGCGCTGAAGTGTCAGACGAGACAAAAAGCAAGCAGGGAGGAGGAAAAACTTAGGGAAGGAAGGAGCAAAAAGATATGCGACTTGCCTTGTCGAGAGCGGAAGAGGAATGTTTATTGTAATATATTGTCACTGGTTTTCCTATGAAATAGCAAATTACATCATTTAAAGCCATTGTCTTGCCAATGTTTAATGTTCTGCCTTACTTTACCTTTAACAGCTGCTACTTTTTGTATCCTTATGTAGGGGTACACCTCAGGCCTCTGAAACTGTCAGTGAGACACCTTTTCTTGGAAAACCCTCAAGGGAAGAATGTACACGGTTTATCCAATTAATTTGAATCCAGGACACAACTTATCTCACCAAGAGACTCTTTAATTTTAATCTTGATTCAAATAATCAAAGAATAATCTTCTTTCATTTTATTATAATTATTATTATTAAATATTTTGATAATCAAAAGACTTTTATCAAAGTTATTATGAGGACACTTCAAAAATTAAAGTAACTGTATAGTTAAGAAAAAGAAACAATTTAATTTGTGTATCTTTTTCTTTATTTTATTATGTTTATTTCATATCATTTTAATGTTGAAGTAATCACTTATTTGAGTCGACTGTGGAACAGTATAATGATTTCTTTCAACTTCATCATGCAAGCTAATGTTTTACTCAAAAGTAATTTTTGATTCTACATTTCAGATTGTGATAAAGAAACACTCTGTTTAGGCCAAGGTCATTTCAAGTTGATCGTTAGTATTTGTTTAAAAAAGTGTTAAGACAAGTTAATCAGTACATCAAGAAGCTGGCGCCTGAAGTCTAACGCCAAAAATACACTACACGCGGCTCCGCTCCGCCCCGCTCCGCAGGTCGCAGCTGAGCAAGTCCAATTTCCATTACCTGCGCTCAGCTCAGGTCCGAGTGGATGCGCTGCTCCGAGACGCATGCGCGGGAATTGCGAGATCGCGCGATAAATCAAGTGATAAATAAGTAAGTCAGAACAAAACAATTCACTCGGTGGAAGAAAGAGAACAACTGTAGATACTGCTGCCTTGATATTCTCTCGTAAATGAGCGACAGGACATGGTTTGAGCAACAGGAAGTGATGTATTACATTTCAGAATAAAATACTTTATTTATTTCTTGTATTTCTTTTTATTTCTTGTATTGCGTTTGTAGGCGTAGTCATAAATGATAGTTTGACAGCATTTTTGTACAAATAAATCCGTATAGAGCTAGGATTAGTCCGCCCGTGGTGATTTTATTTTGTAAATACGGAAGTTGTGCTCGTTCCTTTTCCTGTTGGTGCGACGTAATCTTCAAAAGTTGACTCCGGCACAGCTCCGGCGTCCGGCAGAAATAGAAAAATTTCTAATTTTGACGGACTGCCGTCCGCTCTCCGCTGCTCGCCGCCGCCGTGCGGAGCCAGTGTAAATTCTGTCATTGATTATAATGGGTGCGTATTTGCTGCGGAGGTCGGACCGGAGCGGGGCGGAGCGGAGCCGCGTGTAGTGTATTTTTGGCGTAAAACTTGAGCTTCTCCTTCTGACCTAAACTAACCTGTCTCTCCTCCCCCTTGACCTCATCTAATAGCCTATATGCCACGGGTTTCTGTTCCAGCACCTCCGCAGTCATTACACAGACGGCGCACTTCCGGTTAGCGGGAAAGACACGAACATAAATGACTAAATACAATTAATAAAACATCAGCATACACACCAATAACAACTCTATACACATATAAAACCATATAAAATTATGGCGACGTTCCCCCTACGGATAGCCGCGATAAATGTTCGCCGAAACCCCCCCGCGGAACAGCTGTTCCCACCGGTGGGCGGACACAACGGTACTCACGTGTAGTGCCGGTAGCGCGCAGCCGCTTCCCGTTTCGGCTCGTTGTTATGGTAGGCTACTAGGAGCTAACGCTGACAACAGCGGAGGTGGATGGGAACCGGAAGTGGCGGGTAGGTGTTGCATTTTGCCGGAAGTACGTCACGCCCCCCCGTGGCATATAGGCTATTCCCTGCCTAGTCCCTGGGAGAGGCAAGTCACAGCCCTCTTTTATAAAATCTGACTTCCTGTTCCTCAAGTTTGCTAGAGAGGGAGATGTGAAACTTTCTCCTAAGCTGTATGGACGTTCGGCCATGCGCCAAAGGTCTCGTCCATCAGCAAGGATTTACGGCCCGTCACCGTACATCCACCTTGAGCTTAAAAGCTCCAAAGATTTGAATGAAAATTATTTCTAAAGGAATGTTTTATTCTGAAACTCAACCGGAACTACTTGCCACTACTCGGTCCAATTTGACGCAGACACTAGGACGAGAAAACCTTATCTCTTGCCAGTAACAAATAAGCTAAAAGCCTTCAGAAATTAAGTAATTTACCATCTCATTACTTGATTCTGTTGTTCCAAAAAATTACGAACGCGTGATTTCCATCTGTGCTGAAGTCAATTTATAGGAAATTGTAAATCAATAAATCTGTGTAAATGATATGATGTTATTTTGATGATTAAATAAATGGCCGCATTTCCTGATGGGTCAGTTTTAAACGTCTCATAGCACTCTGCCTCCACATGATTTTATCTTTGATCTTGGTTGATATTATTATTGATTTTACTTGATTTTATCACTTGTTTTATTTATTTATTTTTTAAGTAGGCCTATTCTGCCTCCACATGATTCTGTCTTTAATCTTAGTTGATATTATTATTGATTTTACTTGATTTTATCACTTGTTTTATTTGTTGTAGCACTTTGAGATTTTTATTAATGAAAAGTGCAGTATAAATTGAATTCATTATTATTATTATTATTATTATTATTACTCTTTCATCACTTAATGGTCACACAAGTTTATTGTTTAATCCAAAAAGAAGAGAATCCGTGAATTAACGTAACAGGCAACTCTGTTCTCACATTTTTTAAATTTATTTATTTGTTCATTTCAAATTTAAAACACAAAAAAATATATTTACAAAATCATTTTAAGAAGAAGAAAAAA
>JBBPBX010028186.1:6257-36746 GCA_038048925.1 Garcialebias charrua
AGTCACTTCGGTGTATAAGTCATAGGGCATGCAGATTACGCAAAAAACTGCAACCTGTAAGCCAAAAAATATGGTAACCTGCGAGTTAATCTATTGCTGTATGTGATCACAGCAGAGTATCCTGGACAATAACTATGGTAAGTACCAGAACGTTAGTATTGCTTTACTACAAGACTCAGTTTAGGAACACTAAATGTAGGTTTCCCATTCTGGCATCTGTGAAACTTTTTTTTTAAATTTTTTTATAGTCTTTCATTTTGATTTTAGTTGTACTTATGGGATTGTTTTCTTGGCTAGTTGAGGTGGGACAAAAACACCTCCAAATAATCAATAATAAGGTCTTGTTGATAGTTTTTTTTTAAGTCTTAAAGTGATAGTCCAGATATTTTATGTGTTTCTATGAACAATTTATGAATAATTAATATCCTACCTGTTGCAGATGGACCTTTGAACAATCTCAGTCTGGAGAAACCGTTTGTTTTGATTGGATCAATGAGCTAGCGACTTGTTGGAGCGTAGCAGAGGCCAAAGTGGCTTGCTGCTGTCCTAAATTGTCTTAAAATCTTCATAACGGTTAAGGCTAACCCTATTTTATGAACCTTTACAAGATGGGCAATTTTGCATTACATGGTTTATTTGCATAAATTCTATGATTGGCTGAAAAAGGAAATAGCAGTGATAGCAGCTAGCTGTAGCACTTGTCTTGTAGCCTGAGAGACTTCCTGCAGAAGTATCGTATTTTTCTGCTGGGATAATCATGTAATTGAAATAAAGATTTATGATCTAACATTCCCATGAGTAGGTATCAAAGTTTTGAGATTAGTTTTGTTTTGAGAAGGCAAAAATCCAATTTGTCTTAGCCTGCTCAGAGCTTGCTTTATTTTCTCAGTCTGGTCACAGTTACACTGTATTCCTCCAAACTGAGGTGAGTCAAAAAGCTTTCACAAACAGGTAAGATATTGTTTACAGTCTTTCCACTGGAGCCTGGTTCAAAAGATATGAACTATCACTTTAAGAAAATAAAGGTTATGTATTTATGGCACAAAAACATTAAAATAGTACAAAGTAGGTTAAAAACAATGGCAGCGTAGGTAGTTCTAAACTTATAGTCACATGGCACAAACTAGGGGTTGAATGACTACACATTTTTAAAGTCAACATTAAAATGACAATAGTCCAATACTGTATGGCGTCGACTAGTCGATGATGTCATAGGAACTGAAGACACTTTTTTTTTACACACACAAAAAAATTATGCTCCTACCATTTATCATACTGAAAATAAGTAAGAGGAAAACCAAAACTATTATCCAACAAAGTCCATGCTCAAAAATCCAGGGAACAATCGAACAATTTTCAGTCAGGTCATCTGGACAGCTTCTTTCTTTATTTTATTCTTTTGTGCTGAAACGTTTCACCTTCCATCCAGAAGGCTTCATCAGTCAAGGAATCACACAACACAAAACTGATTCTTCCTCCAACTATTAAGCTGCAAAAGTTAGTTTTATTTAATTTAATCCACTAAATAAAATGAACCACTGCGGTGGTTGCGGATTCTCCAACGGTGGTGATGCGCGGTGGATTTTCTGGTGGTGCGCACCCCTATTCTTATTTTATTTAGTGGATAAAATAAAATAAAAAAGTAAACTATCTACCAGCAGTGGTGCGTAATGCACACCGGCGGTGCGTACAGCAACTATACACACATGGTGGGGTGTGCGGTGGTGGATTCGCTGGTGGAGCACAACCCTGTTTTTTATTTTATTTAGTAAATTAAATAAAATGAAAGTTAAAAACAACATAATCTTTTGTGAAATACTTCCACTCGATGAATTTCTGCCTGTTTGGAAGACTTTGCCTGCTCCTCTCCTTCCATCTGCTTGGAAGAATCAGTTTTGTAGCCAGCGGCCCGGCTGATCACGTGACACAATCACTGACTGCGATTAGTCAATGTGAAATTGTAAAACTCGCAAACAGCTTAGAAACCCAGCTTGTGGACTGAACACATTTAAAAATTCATTTGTGCCTACATCAATCAGATTGTTAAATGAAGTAGGCTTATAGTCTTTTGTCATGCTGCTGATGCTCTGGTCTGATTTGTTGTGTCGTTTACATGCTGGAATGTATGTGGGAATGTGCAATATGTGTTTTTTTTATTGAGTCATGTGTGTTTTTTGTATTGTATTGTGGTGTTCACATGACTTTCATTGTTGTGGTGTATTTAGTTGTGGATGAAGTTTTGTTTAGAGCACAATGTCCAAGACAAATTTCCCCCTGAGGACAAGAAAGTATACCTGTATCTAATGTGAGCTGTTTTGTGTACATGCACTCAGACACAGACAGCTTTAAATTATCAAAGTATTTCTGATGTAAAAACTTGATGTATTTGTCATTAAATCAGGCTGGTTTGAACATTCTGCATGCTGATCAGTCATCCTCCTCTGTCGGCTGTTTTTAAGGGTGTATTAAAAGTAGGTTTCAATGAAACTGGGGTGAGTGTTAGCAGACCTGGGAGGCAGATCAAGCTGGCAGCCTTTGTGGCTTCACGTCTAACAAACAGGGTTTGGACGAATCCGCTTTTTGGAAATTATTCAAAGTGTAATATTACTGACGACTGACTGGGACTGGCACAAAGTAAACAAAAGCCATCCATCCATCCATCCATCTTCTTCCGCTTATCCGGGGTCGGGTCGCGGGGGTAGCAGCCTAAGTAGGGAGGCCCAGACTTCCCTCTCCCCAGCCACTTGGAGCAGCTCCTCCGGGGGAATCCCAAGGCGTTCCCAGGCCAGCCGAGAAACATAGTCCCTCCAGCGTGTCCTGGGTCTTCCTCTGGGTCTCCTCCCGGTGGGACGTGCCCGGAACACCTCACCAGGGAGGCGTCCAGGAGGCATCCTAACCAGATGCCCGAGCCACCTCAACTGGCTCCTCTCGATGTGGAGAAGCAGCGGCTCTACTCCGAGTCCCTCCCGGATGACTGAGCTTCTCACCCTATCTCTAAGGGAGAGTCCAGCCACCCTGCGGAGAAAACTCATTTCAGCCGCTTGTATCCGAGATCTTGTTCTTTCGGTCATAACCCAAAGCTCATGACCATAGATGAGGGTGGGAACGTAGATCGATCGGTAAATTGAGAGCTTTGCCTTTTGACTCAGCTCTCTCTTCACCACGACAGACCGGTACAGCGCCCGCTTCACTGCGGACGCTGCACCTATCCGCCTATCGATCTCACGCCCCAGTTTTCCCTCATTCGTGAACAAGATCCCGAGATACTTAAACTCCTCCACTTGGGGCAGGACCTCCTCCCCGACCCGGAGAGGGCATGCTACCCTTTTCCGGCTCAAGACCATGGCCTCGGATTTGGAGGAACTGATCCTCATCCCGGCCGCATCGCATTCAGCTGCAAACCGCTCCAGCGAAAGCTGTAGATCACGAGCTGATGAAGCCAATAGGACCACATCATCTGCAAAAAACAGAGAAGCGATTCTAAGGTCACCAAAACGGATCCTCTCAACACCTTGGCTGCGCCTAGAAATTCTGTCCATAAAAGTTATGAACAGAATCGGTGACAAAGGGCAACCTTGGCGGAGTCCAACTCTCACCGGAAACGAGCCTGACTTACTGCCGGCAATGCGGACCAAGCTCTGACACCGGTCGTACAGGGACCTAACAGCCCTTATCAAAGGGCCTGGTACCCCATACTCCCGGAGTACCCCCCACAGAACCCCCCGAGGGACGCGGTCGAATGCCTTCTCCAAGTCCACAAAACACATGTAAACTGGTTGGGCAAACTCCCACGCACCCTCCAGGACCCTGCTGAGGGTGTAGAGCTGGTCCAGTGTTCCACGACCAGGACGAAAACCACACTGCTCCTCCTGAATCCGAGGTTCGACTATCCGACGGACCCTCCTCTCCAGAACCCCTGAATAGACCTTACCAGGGAGGCTTAAGAGTGTGATCCCCCTATAGTTGGAACACACCCTACGGTCCCCCTTTTTAAATAGGGGAACCACCACCCCAGTCTGCCAATCCAAGGGAACTGCCCCCGATGTCCACGCGATATTGCAGAGTCGCGTAAGCCAACACAACCCTACAACATCCAGAGCCCTAAGGAACTCCGGGCGAATCTCATCCACCCCCGGAGCCTTGCCACCGCGGAGCTTTTTAACCACCTCGGCGACCTCAGCACCAGAGATCAGAGAACCCGACCCAAAGTCCCCAGGCTCTGCTTCCTCAGTGGAAGACGTGCCAGTAGGATTGAGGAGGTCTTCGAAGTATTCCGCCCACCGACTCACAACATCCCGAGTTGAGGTCAGCAGCACGCCACCTCCACCATAAATGGTGTTGGTCTCGTACCTCTTTCCCCCCCTGAGACGCCGGATGGTGGACCAGAATCGCCTCGAAGCCGTACGGAAGTCATTCTCCATGGCCTCTCCGAACTCCTCCCACGCCCGAGTTTTTGCCTCAGCAACCACCCGAGCCGCATGCCGCTTGGACTGCCGGTACCTATCAGCTGCTTCCGGGGTCCCACAAGCCAAAAAGGCCCAATAGGACTCCTTCTTCAGCCTGACAGCATCCCTCACTGCCGGTGTCCACCACCGGGTTCGAGGGTTGCCACCTCGACAGGCACCAACAACCTTGCGGCCACAGCTCCGATAAGCTGCCTCGACAATAGAGGCGCGGAACACGGCCCACTCGGACTCCATGTCCCCCGCCTCCCTCGGAACGTGTTCAAAGCTCTCCCGGAGGTGGGAGTTAAAGCTCCGTCTTACGGGAGACTCTGCCAGACGTTCCCAGCAGACCCTCACGATACGTTTGGGTCTGCCAGGTCTGACCGGCATCCTCCCCCACCATCGGAGCCAACTCACCACCAGGTAGTGGTCAGTAGACAGCTCCGCCCCTCTCCTCACCCGAGTGTCCAAGACATGCGGCCGCAGATCAGATGAGACGACAACAAAGTCGATCATCGAACTGCGACCTAGGGTGTCCTGGTGCCAAGAGCACATATGGACACCCTTATGCTTAAACATGGTGTTCGTTATGGACAATCCATGACGAGCACAGAAGTCCAATAACAGAACACCACTCTGGTTCAGATCAGGGGGGCCGTTCCTCCCAACCACACCCCTCCAGGTCTCACTGTCATTGCCCACGTGAGCGTTGAAGTCCCCCAGTAGAACAAGGGAGTCCCCAGGAGGCGCACTCTCCAATACCCCCTCCAAGGACTCCAAAAAGGGTGGGTAGTCTGAGCTGCCGTTTGGTGCATAGGCACAAACAACAGTCAGAGCCCGTCCCCCCACACGTAGGCGAAGGGAGGCTACCCTCTCGTTCACCGGGGTGAACCCCAACGTACAGGCACCAAGATGGGGGGCAACCAGTATGCCCACTCCTGCTCGGCGCCTCTCACCAGGGGCAACTCCAGAGTGGAAGAGTGTCCAACCCCTCTCAAGGAAACTGGTTCCAGAGCCAGAGCCATGCGTTGAGGTGAGTCCGACTATTTCTAGTCGGAACCTCTCAACCTCACACACTAGCTCAGGCTCCTTCCCCACCAGAGAGGTGACATTCCATGTCCCAATGGCCAGCTTCTGTAGCCGAGGATCAGACCGCCAGGGTCCCCGCCCTCGGCCGCCACCCATCTCACATTGCACCCGACCCCTTTGGCCCCTCCCACAGGTGGTGAGCCCATGGTAAACAAAAGCTTTCCTTAAATTCATTACTTTCTCTACAATAGTAATTAAAAAGTATTTTATCACAGGTCAGATATATTTGTCCAGTTCTTCACTCTTCCTCAAACTATCATAGTTAAAAAACTACATTTTATTCTATTTGGACGTTAAAGTAGGCCTGCACCTTAGTGCTGTATTTAAATATAAGCTCATAATCTGCTTCTTTTCTGTGTGTGTTAAAGTCACTGTGTTTTATTAAATACTCTTAGAACTGCTGCAGAATCAGAGAAGGTGCTTCGCTTCATCTTCATGACTTTTTAAGTAGTTTTCCAGAAACCAGCGCTGGTGTAGGCTGCTCATCATCATCATCATCATCCAAATCAGCCACCCACGTTTCTTTTCAGCCGTCTCTTGCGTATAGGCGCCCTCCACTCTGCTCTGAAAGTTGACAAGACCTTCATCAAAAGACGAGAATAAAAACATTGAAGTTGTGTCCTGGGCTTTGTCCTGTAAAGCCGCGACTTCATGTGAGATCATTTTTTCCAAGTCCCAGAAGTGTTTTATTTTTCCTTCCATCCTCTTGGCTTTCTTATTTTTCTGTGGTTTTGGGAGTTTGTAGCTCGCAGGTTTGATGACATACTGTACTGCGTGTGTCCTCCTTACCCTCCTCCTGCTCTTTACTCTTCTCATGTGCAAAAAGGCACAGGGAGCAATAAATATACGTTTGTTCTACTACGTTAGAGTTTTGTTCAACAATAAGTCACCATCTGGTATGCTCATCTGATTTGGCCGTTCCCTTTCAATATTGGTTTTGTCCATGCAGCTGATGTGGCTGTGATAAAATAATTAAGATTAATGGAGCAGCCTTTAATTTTGCCACGTTCTCTCATTGTTTTAGGTGGAGGAGTCGCAGTTTATTCTGAACACTGTCTAGACGCCCAGGAGCCTCCCATCACCTCCTGATTATACGGAGCCCGATTCATCTCACTGGGCCAAGATGCACACAACACACACACACACACACTGCAAAGTGGACAAAAACAAGACCACAAAATGTTGGGACAAACATGAATTATGAACACCATCGATGACTTTAATGTGTAAATGTGGTTTAAACGGTCTGTTGTCAGGATTATCAGCCACTACCATAAAAGGTGGGCGATCATGTATTTGCTTATGTTTGTTCATGTTTTTAGTTGTCTGTCTATTAGCAAAATAGCTTATGAAATAATGGACTGATTTGAATGAAACTCACAGAAAGCAATGATTAGATGGAGGTTTATAATACAGAACACAAGCTAAAGTTTGGTGTGGTAGTAGCTGAGAGTTATCTGCATTACATATTATGAGAGCTAAAAGGTTGACCATAATCTTTTGCTTAGAGTCTTGGCATTCAAAATGGTGAACTAAAAGCATTTTTTCCCCAATGAAGAGTCATTTTAATGCAGGATTAATTAAATATGCCTCCAGTTTGGTCTAAACATGTAAATACTTGTATTTTGACTGCCTCTGTTTGCAAAAGTCAGTAGTGAGGGGGAGAAATGGTTTAATGTATATATAATTAAATCATATTCAGTGGCTGTAAATGCTTTGATGAGGATTTAACACCAAAACACTTTTCCAGCAGATTGTTTTATGAAGTAAACGTGGTACAGCTTGTGTTTCACTCAGAATGCACGGCACCACACTGTGCACCATGTTCCAATACAGACAGTGTTCAATGTAAATTACAATATGGTGCAAAAATGACATGAGCTACACACAAACAAAATATTATTCTTTTTAATATCAAGGTTCATGCTCAATAATCCAGGTAGAAAAGTCCAATGAAGTTAAGTCATCTCTTCTGGACTGTTTATTTTGTTGAAACGTTTCGTCTTTCATCCAAAGGACTTCATCAGTCTGAGGAGCCACAACAAACTCAGTCTTATAAATAGCACATAGTGGATCAACCAGTTTGATGTGAAGGTGCTATTTAAATTTTAATTATTTTTTCTCAGACTGATGAAGTCTTTTGGATGAAAGATGAAACGTTTCAACAAAAAGAAGCCGTCCAGAGGAGCAGGCTGAACTTTGATGTATTCTTGTTAATCTTTGTGGTTTTTTAGATTATAAAAAATTTCACCTTTTCATAAAACTTGCATTTTTTTAAAGTATTTAATAATTTTTTTTAAATATTTTTGTAATAAAAATATGTTTTAAACAAAAACTAACTAGAAAATTTGAATTCAAATAAGACATACTGCATATGTTAAGGCTTTTAAATGTTTCAAGCCTGGTCTTTAATTGTGCATTTGGAACGAACTAGAAAACATAAAACATCTGACTTTTTTATTATGTTTGTAGCCTGTCCACATATATGTTTAAGTTTGACAGTTGATAAACAAAAAACAAAAAACAACAACACAGAAACACAGATCAAGCAATCAAATTTTGGGTGATTCATTAATGCAGGGGTTCCCAACCCTGGTCCTTGAGGAACACCTTCCTGCCTGTTATAACAATATTTTGGACTGGCTGCCAAATTGTTTGGAAGGACTTTTGACAAGATTATCACTTAAAAACTACAGTATTTTGTTTGATGTGTCTTAGTTGAACTTTTCATTAATAAATTAACATTATTTTGGACTGGCTGCCAAATTGTTTGGAAGGACTTTTGACAAGATTATCACTTAAAAACTACAGTATTTTGTTTGATGTGTCTTAGTTGAACTTTTCATTAATAAATGAACATAATTTTTGTATATTTTGTGTCTTTCATCATTTATCTTTAAAGATAAACACATCTCTTCTTCCGGCACTCGGCAAGGCAGGTCGCATATCTTTCTGCTCTTCCCTCCCTAAGTTTTTCCTACTCCCTGCTTGCTTTTCGTCTCGTCTGCGACCCTTCAGCGCTCACTCGAACCAATATGGAATTAATAAATTGGGCTGTTTCTTCAATGGATAAGATTTTTTCCACGAAGCGGACCGTGCCAGGAGAAGCTGTCTGTCCCTCCGACACACACGCGGCTGGATACGTGATGGACTCGTGGGGTCAGTGGCAGCCCATGTGTCTGACCGTCTTAAGTGTCGAAGACGTGGAGGATTTGTGGATTATTGGATTATTGGTAGCAACTGCTCTGTTTTTTGGCGTAAGCGGAGTTGTTTGTTACTGGAAGCTGAGGGAGGCTTCGGCAGCTATCAGCGCGCTGTCGGCACTACCTGATCAGCAAAATTCTCTGAACCGGGCCGTGAGCTCCTCATCCCAGCTGTTGTATGAGCTCAATCGCTCGCTTGGAGCAGTGGTGGACCACCGCGCACCTGCTGTCCGTTTTGGGACTTGTTTACAGCCACCCCGGATCAATCAAGGGACAGATGGGAGTTCATGAAGCGGAGCGGAGCAGAACCACATATTTGGATTTCTTTCGGCCATGAAACAGCACCACAGACTTGAAGGCGGCAGTGGAAAAGAACACTGTGGTCTATTGGATAACAAACAAGAACATTATCTGGCTTCTGCACATGTCCTTGAAAAGTAGGCTGTGGGAAGCCATTCTCCTGGAGTGTGGAGCTGAAGAGTCCCCCCCCCTCCCCCTCCCCAGAGATTTCTGTGAAGCCTCAGATAACACCCAGCTGCACATCTGCTGAACTCTGTGTTTGTCTGAAATTACTCACAGACTCTATCTCCTTGCCTGCCGTCTCTCCATTTGTTATTGTAACTAAATGTGCTTTCTGATATGGTTTTTACTGGATCACGCGGTGTCTTGAAGACAAAATGTGATTCATCTTTTTTTAATATCAATGCTGTGAAACCCCGTGTCTTTGCCTGTTTTCCTGCTTTTGACCTTCATCTGGGGACAGATTGGGACTGGCCGCGCTATGAGCATATCATGTGTTGATAAACATATCATGTGTTGATAAACATGTCATGTGCTTTGTTGAGCTGCAGCTTGTTTGCACTCATTCTCTCTCCTGGATGTCTGTAACTACATATTTACGTTGTATTGGTGAAAATTGATGCAATGTTAATAAACCTTCTTGATTCTTGATTCTTGATAAAATATATTTTTATTAGCTGACATTACAGTAAAAAATGTATCTCAGTTTAAAATGATGACAGAAACAGATACTGTATTTACTTTATGGTTTTTATTTATTTATTCAAAACCATTGAAGTCTTCATCTTCTGTGTCACTGCACCATTTTTGGACCAGGCAGATGTCAACAGTGTAGGTACTGTAAAGGGTTTCTTAGCGCCCATAGCGGCCGAAACTGGTACTGCACCATTTTTGGAGTTTTTGACCAAAGTCAAATTATGACTAAAATATTGGAAAAATCGACGTATAAGTCGCACCGGCCTATAAGTCGCAGGGCTTAGAAATGTAGGCAAAAAGGTGCGACTTATACATCGGGGAATACGGTAGTTGTTTTTCTGCTCCAGCACAACTGATTTTAATTAATGGGTGATTGACAGGCTTCTGCAGAAGACGATGAAGTAATTAAATCACTGAATCAGGTGTGCTGGAGCAGGGAAACAACTAAAACATGCAGGAAGGTGTTCCTCAAGGACCAGGGTTGGGAAACACTGCTAGTTCTCTTATCTCATCTTAAAACACCAGCGGATGGATGCAAAAGGTATTAGCAGGATAAATGAAATAAGAAGAAAACAGACATAAATAGTGAACAAATCCCTTGAGCAAAGGGTGACCACGTCTGTCGTCTCAAAGGTTACCAAGGACTGTGGGTGTCGGCTGAAGGGGGAACTAACTATGGGAATCCATCTCACCGACCAAATTCAATGCTGACTTTTAAGGTTTCAATGTGTGTGTGGTGTTTGTGTGCAAACACTGTTTCCTTGGTTAAGAAGATCCCGTCTGACTCTGAGCATGTACCTGAGTGAGCATAGACAAGTAGAAATGCAAAGCAGACGTGCCAAGACATTTTCCAGAAATGCCTATGAGAGATTTCATAGATGTCAGCTGCTGTGAGAGATGGACTTTGATCCATGTGAGCTGGAGCCGAGTGGTGTTGGGAGGATCTATGGTCACGGTGGTGCAACCCTGACTGGTGGAATACTTGGGCTTTTATGACCTGCTGCCATTTGGGGCTCTGGGACCAAGCAGAGTGACGACCACATAACTAATTAGGCCTGGCCGTCAGGGGTGTGTAGGGATGGAGGGGATTTGTGGATTGTGGGCTGTGGACGTGCCTGCATGAGTGAGTGTGTCAGCGAGCCGGAGCTGAGGCCTGTTGGATGAGTGAGCTCTGAACTTGGAGTGTTGCATCAGGGTTGTTCTCCATTAAAGACTCCACGGGCACTTTCAAGTGTAGGAGCCATGGGGCCTGGAAACTTTGATGCAGGAGATAGAGCCCCACAGCCAACACATATGAACACACACACACACACACACACACACACACACACACACACACACACACACACACACACACACACCAGATACTGTTCCTATCGAGGCAGACCAAGCAAACACTCCTCCAATATTGTCTCATTTCTCTGACCCTCCCTCTTCTTCTCTTCTTCCCAAGATAAATGACTGTGTGCAGATATGAGGACCAAACTGTGGGTGTTTGGTGTCAGAAGTGGAATGTGTGTGAACTGCACACTGCCTCCTATAAATCAGGGAGACAAGTAGGAGGAGGAGGAGAGGGAAAGCAGGCCAGTCAGTGTGGGGGAGTGATAGGAATGACAAGACAAATGGGAGACCAATGGAGAAGGAGGTACAGGTGCAGCTGAGGTGCAAACCGGTTTGATTGGCCCATTGAGATTGTTAACGGTAAGTTGGGCTTGCATATCAAAGTCTAGCAGTTCATGAAGCAATGCATATTCCCCTCCACCTTCCATGCCTTCATGTGGATTGTAGACCAAAGACTGGTTTATACTTCTTGTCGCACATCTTGTTGAGTGCCCAGCGATGACGTAATTGCGTGTGTGTCACCGACCGCATTTGAGTATTTATACTTGGAAAAGACGTGGGGGATACATTATAGTGATCCCTCCCTCTTCCCTCCCACTGCATACGTCACGCGCATTCCCACCGGACCGCCTTGGCGAGTTTCTCTTCAAAACTATCCATGTCAAAGCAAAAACAAAAACCGGCTTCTGGAAAGCCGTTTTCGCACTGCACAGCCCTCCCCTGAATGAAATTCAGCTCGTGCTGAAAGGCGGAAATGCTCTGATGGGTGTGCGCTTCGTGTTATTTATAAGCTGATTTGTAATCAGTTGTTAACAAAAATTTAACTCAGAAACACTAATATATATATTCAGCTAACACATTTTTTTTGGCGTTTCTGTAGTTATATTTTAATGAAATTCAGCTCGTGCTGAAAGGCGCAAACAAAAAACGCCCACAAACTTTGAACCAATCACACACTCCGAGCCGCATCCTCCACGTTCGAGAGTTCTTACAGGGGGGCATGTACAAGACAGCTGTCACCGGGGGATCGCAGCGGGAGTGCAGACGGAAGTTGCGCAACTTTTTTTCACTCAACGGGGGTAAAAGACGTGCGACAAGAAGTATAAACCAGCCTTAAAACCAGTTGTGTTGAGAAATGACAGATTTGTGGTCACTTCAGTCAAACAACTGACTTTTAGTTCCTACCTCATCACATTTTTGTGTCTGATAGGAGTTGGTGGGATTTGGTATTAATTCTTGTTCCAAATATTTCAACAGTTTATTTATTTATTTCTTAAAATTTAGGGTAAAAGAAATTCTTGCAATTTTGATACATTTATATTAAAATGTTTGGCATTACAGGTTGGCACGGTGGCACAGTTGGTGGGGCTGCCACTTCTCAGCGAGAAGATCGCTGCCGGATTTAAATCCTGGCAGGATTTGACAGGCCTTTCTGGGAAGAGTTTGCATGTTCTCTCCGTGCATGCGTGGGTTTAGACCCAAAATCATGCATGTTAGGCTGATTGGTGACTCTTCACTTGTTCCTAGGTGAGTGACAGAGTGAATGGTTGTTTGTCTTGTTTGTCTCTATGTGTCCCTGTGATGGACTTGTGATCTGTCCAGGCTGTCCCCCACCTCTTGCGCAGTGACTGCTGGATATGGGCACCAGTGACCCCATGACCTGAAAAGGAAGAAGCAGGTAAAGAAAATGGATGGATCCAATAATTCTCAGTCAGGTCATATGGACAGTTTCTTTTTTAATAGAAATGTTTCACCCTCCATCAAGAGGACTTCATCAGTCAGAGTAGTTCCAGCAAACGGTTTCCCCACCAAGCAGTAAACACCTTAAATGGACCAACCAGTTTGCTGGAGCCAAGATGGTTTCTGGAGGCCGTCCTGTCCCTCGTCGACTCCTCCCAGGCAGGCAGCCACAGCCAAAGGGGTTCAAAGCAACAAAGTTCATGCTTAATCATCCAGGTACCAAATCCAATAATTCTCAGTCAGGTCATCTGGAGCTGGGGGTTGCTGGAACTCCTCTGACTGATGAAGCCCTCCGGATGGAAGGTGAAACGTTTCTATAAAAAAGAAACTGTCCAGATGACCAGACTGAGAATTACTGGATTTGGTACCTGGATGAACTTTCTTGCTTATAATGGATGGAAGTTTGGCATTAAAATGAGCATAGATACTGTGGCACCAGGGGGTGCTGTTCTGCCAATGGCACCAGGGGGTGCTGCACCACCAGCCTCTACAAAGGGTCCTGCTTCCACATCGTCCACAGAGGACGCTGCGTCTCCAGCATCGTCTCCAGAGGGTCCTGCCTCCGCATCGTCCACAGAGGATGCTGCGTCTCCAGCATCGCCTACGGAGGGTCCACTCACCGTCGACGCCTCTACGTCGATGAAGGATCTCCACGCTACCGACGCCTCCACGTCGATGGAGGGTCCCCTCACCGCTGAAGCCTCCACGTCGATGGAGGGTCCCCTCACCGCTGACGCCTCCACATCGATGGAGGATCCTCTCACCGCTGACGCCTCCACGTCGATGGAGGGTCCTCTCACCGCTGACACCTCCACGTGGAGGGTCTTCTCATTACGTTTGAGGTCTACACGACTCACGTTTCCTGTCCAGAGGGGTCTCAGGAAGGAGCCCCTCACGTTACCTGTTCTGGGTGGGCCCTGGAGGGTGCCACCCACATCTTCTGCTGTCCAGAGGTCTCACGACCAGATGGCGCTGCCCTGCCTCCGGCTCCAGAGGACGCCGACCTACCTGAAACTCTCGTTCCTGTCTTGTTTCCATCTGAAGGGCCTGATGGACTCCCTCCCTGACTACCTGAGAGCTCCACAGTCACTGGTTGACTTCAAAAACGGCTTAAAGACTTTTCTTTTTAAGCAAGCCTATTCTGCCTCCACATGATTTTATCTTGATCTTGGTTGATATTATTATTGATTTTACTTGATTTTATCACTTGTTTTATTTATTTATTTTTTAAGCAGGCCTATTCTGCCTCCACATGATTCTGTCTTTAATCTTAGTTGATATTATTATTGATTTTACTTGATTTTATCACTTGTTTTATTTGTTGTAGCACTTTGAGATTTTTATTAATGAAAAGTGCGGTATAAATTGAATTCATTATTATTATTATTATGGACGACCTCTCAACCGCCTGCCTGATCGGCCCGGCTTGATGGATGGTGTCCAGGCCTCCCGTCTGATCTGTTCTTGTTTGACCTGTCTCTGCCTGAAAGGCCTGATGGACGACCTCTCGACCGTCCGCCTGACCGGCCCCGGATTGAAGAACGATCTCCAGGCTCCCCGTCTGATCTGTCTCTCCTTGATCCGGCTCCAGAGGGCACTGCCCTGCCGCTCGAAGAAAAAGACGTCCTGCCGCTCGAGGAAGGAGACGTCCTGCCGCTCGAAGAAGTAGACGTCCTGCCGCTCGAAGAAGTAGACGTCCTGCCACTCGAAGAAGTAGCCAGACGGGATCCTGCGCGATGGACGGTCTCCCGGTTGCCGGCCTGATGGATCGTTGCCCGAGGTCGACGCCCTGGCCTCGATGTTTGGACGCTTGTTGGTTTTCTGAGTTTAGCTTTTGTGTTTGGCATTTGTCCCAAGCCCAGTTCCTGTCAGTTTTTGGTTTGTTGTCTTTGTGTTTTGCCCCCTGTCCTTGTGTTTTCTCGTGCCTGCCGTCCCTGCGGTTCCTCCCTCCGCCCGCCCTGTTTTTTGGGGGTGTTCTTTAGGGATGCCGGGGGGCGTCTTTGAGGGGGGTACTGTAAGGATGACGTTCTGTTGGTCTGTCTCCCTCCTTACATCCTGTGTCTGTCAGCTCTGCGTCTCTGGTCTGCGTCTCAGGTGTTTGTGTTTATAGTTAATTAAGATGTATATATTAGTCAGCGTTCATGTGTGTCTCATTGTCGGGTCATTGTCCCTGTTCCATGGTGTGTCGTACCCCAGCTCCTTGGTCTCGTGAGTACATCTCGTTTACATGTTTAATGTTAATATTCCAGCCACAGTTAGAGCATCCGTATTGTTCTGTACTGCCACGTCAGTGTTTGTTTTCATCTTATTAAAGTGTTTTTGATTTTACTCATGCCTCTGAGAGTCTGCCTGTCTGCACCACGGGGCTCATCCCTCACCCCATACCATACCAATCAATCAATCAATCAATCAATTTATTCACTCGATAAAAAAAAAATCAGTTTACAAACACAGTCTCTGACAAAACATATTTACACGAGTGAAGAGGGAGCAGGAAGAAGAAAATCTTGTATAGACCTGCCCCCTTTCTCAATAATTACAAAAATGTCATGGCCGTAAACATTAAATTAACAAAACAAGTTGCAAACAATATCTAAACAATAACATACATAACAATATATCACTCTTCCCATTAACAACTCAAAAGTGTATAAGAGTTAATCATTCTTTTTTTATAAAGTTTCTTGAATTGGTTTATTGTAGAGCAATTTTTAAACTCCTCATCCAAACTGTTCCATAGTTTTACTCCATGCACCGAAATGCACATTTGTTTTAAAGTAGTACGCACAGTTTTACTTTTGAAATCATACTGCCTTCTGTTAGTTCTTTCACAAGAGCTCAAGACAAAGAACTTTTGTAAATTAAATGGCAATAATCTCTTTCTAGCTTTAAACATTATCAATAACATTTTTAAATTAACCAGATCCTTTAGTTTCAAGATATTTGATTGAATAAACAATTTATTTGTATGTTCTCTGGTGTCCACTTTATAAATAATTCTCATAACTTTCTTTTGTATGACAGATAACGGTTTAGTGTTGGTTTTATATGTGTTGCCCCATACCTCTATACAGTATGTCAGATATGGAACAACAAATGAATAATATAATGTCTGTAGTGTTGACAGCTCTAAAACATGTTTTACTTTATTTAGAAGTCCAATACTTTTGCATAGTTTTAATTTTATGTATTTTATATGAGATTTCCAGTTAAGTTTATGATCTAAAACAACACCTAAAAATTTAACTTCATGTACTCGTTCAACTTGATTATCATCTATAGACATTATAATAGAATCATCTATTTTTCTATTACCAAAAATCATGAATTTTGTTTTATTCCAGTTTATTGATAATTTGTTGTATTTAAACCACTCATTAAGTTTAGACATCTCACAAGTCATACATTCTATAATGGTTTTTAAGTAGGGATGTGCCGATCAGGTTTTTTAAAACCGATACCGATACCGATCACCTATGTGTGACGATCACCGATACCGATCACAATTACCGATTGCCTATATGTGAGCCGATCACATAAACCGATCATCGATCAAATGGCTTACCTGTAATTTATGAGTGCTGCTTCTGGCTACAAGATCTGAAAACTTTTCAGATCTTGTAGCCAGAAGCAGCACTCATGTTATTTTCAGAACCATAAAATCACCATAATTCAGACAAAAACATATTTTTACTAATTNTGCAAAATATCACATCATACTGATGCTGATCTGTTTTCTTGTTGCTGTATTCATCTGTGTTCATCTGTGACCATCTGCTCATACAAACTCATGTTCGTGCTGCTGTGTATTACTAGTTGATGTTTTTCTAGTTAGTTCTAGATGTTATTACTGTTTTTCTCTTTCATTTGTTGTTGGATGTAACTGGGACCTCGTGTACATAATCTCGTTTTCATCTCCTGTACCACATGCGGTGCAAATGACAATAAAGACTCTCTGACTCTCTCTCTGACTCTCTACCAGTTGTGCCATCATGCTGCTGGCCAGGATCCATCAATGCACACTCAGAAAAGTATTAAATTAAATAACTTATTTTCTTCACTACACTCTTACCCCCTTATTTTTACTTGTTTTTTCCTGTTCAATTCCACTCCGTTTTCATTTTGAAAACTACAAACATTCACTATATGTATACAGTGTGGAAAATAAGTATTTGATACACTGCCAATTTTGCAAGTTTTCTCACCTACAAATAATGGAGAGATCTGTAATTTTTACTACAACAACAACAACAACAACAACAACAACAACAACAACAACAACAACAACAACAACAACAACAACAACAATAAGAATAAGAATAAGAATAAGAATAAGAATGTGTATGTATTGTCATCATTGTATGTTCCCATTGTAGGTACACTGTAACTGTGAGAGACAAAATCCAGAAAATCGCATTGTATGGTTTTTAAATAATTAATTTTCATTTTATTGCATTAAATAAGTATTTGATCACCTACCAACCAGCAAAAATTCTGGCCTGTTAGTTTTTCTTTAAGAAGCCCTCTGGTTCTGCACTCATAACCCGTAACAATTGCACCTATTTGAACTTGTTACCTGTATAAAAGATACCTGCCCACACTCAATCAATCACATGCCAACCTCTCTACCATGGCCGAGACCAAAGAGCTGTCAAAGGACACCAGGGACAAAATTGTAGACCTGCACAAGGCTGGGATGGGCTACAGGACAATAGGCAAGCAGCTTTTTGAGAAGGCAACAACTATTGGTGCAGTTATTACAAAATGGAAGAAACACAAGATGACTCAATCTTCCTCAGACTGGGGTTCCATGCAAGATTTCACCTCGTGGGGTAAGGATGATTCTGAGAAAGGTCAGGAATCAGCCCAGAACTACACGGGAAGACCTGGTCAATGACCTAAAAAGAGCTAGGACCACAGTCTCAAAGAGGACCATTAGTAACACACTACACTGTCATGGTTTAAGATCCTGCAGGGCATGCAAAGTCCCCCTGCTCATGCCAGCACATGTCCAGGCCTGTTTGAAGTTTGCCACTGACCATCTGGATGATCCAGAGGATGCATGGGAGAAGGTCTTGTGGTTAGCAAAGACCAAAATGGATATTTTTGGTATCAACTCCACTCGCCATGTTTGGAGGAAGAAAATGGATAAGTACAACCCCAAGAATACCATCTCAACCGTGAAGCATGGGGGTGGAAACATCATACTGTGGGACTGCTTTCCTGAAAAGGGTGACAGGACGGCTGCACCGTATTGAAGGCAGGATGGATGGGGTCCTGTATCGTGAGACTTTGGTCAACAACCTCCTTCCCTCAGTAAGAGCATTGAAGATGGGTCGTGGTTGGGTCTTCCAGCATGACAATGACCTGAAACACATCCAGGGCAACTAAGGAGTGACTCCATAAGAAGCATTTCAAGGTCCTGGAGTGGCCTAGTCAATCTCCAGACCTGAACCCAGTAGAAATCTTTGGAGGGAGCTGAAACTCAATGTTGCCAAGCAACAGCCCTGAAACCTGAAATATCTGGAGAAGATCTGTTTATAGGAGAGGGCCAAAATTACTGCTGCTGTGTGTCCAAACCTGGTCAAGAACTAATGGTAATGTCTGACCTCTGTAACTGCAAACAAAGGCTTCTGCACCAAATATTATGTTCTGTTTTTCTATTGTATCCAATACTTATTTCATATGATAAAATTCAAATAAATAATTTAAAAATCAAACAAGATGATTTTATTTATTATAATATGTTTCTCACAGTTGAAATATACCTATGATAAAAAATACAGACCTCCATTCTTTGTAGGTGGGAAAACTTGCTAAATTGGCATATCATCAAATACTTATTTTCCCCACTGTAAATCCCTCAGCGATCGGGGACACTGGCGTACCACTTATTGGATTTAGTTTTAGCCTCCAAAAAACTACAGTGTTTCACTTACACCACTTGCACTTGCTTCGACAAAATAAATTAAGCATGTGCTGGCCAAAAATAGAAGGTTTTTGTTTAATTGACAAATATTTGGTAGCTGTCATACTTACTCCTCCATGTTTACAAGAGGAAGTGTGAAGTTGATTAGTTTAATACAATCTTCTTCTTTTTATTATTATTATTATTGGCTAAATGAATGACAGAAACCTACACAAATATTTATGCCTGAACGGTTGGATAAGAGTAGCTGGCAACACAAGTATGTTGTTTCTCCTTTCTTTGTTACCGTTGCTTCCTGATTAATTGTCCCATTTGACCAGTGTTGGCAAAAGTATAGTAATAAAGCCAACTGTGTGGATCACAGTGCGGTTTTTGTTCACAAAGGATTTTGTTTTCTTTATATCATGAATTGTGGGCTAAGGGCTGAAATTTGGCAGCCAGAGGCTCTTCTGTTTGGTTCTGATAGTGGAACCATCCTGAAACAGAACATTTTCTGCTCTACAAAGGGGCAACCTATCACTGCTATTGGAACAGTTTTTTTGCTTAGTAAACAGTTTCTACATTTACAGCTGGGCCTCTACTCTAGAGACACACAGAGGCTTTGAGTTCAAAACATCTGGTGCTCAACATGCAGAGCCACCCAAATACAAAAGAGGAGGAGACAGTAAACACAAGCTACTATGGATGGATACTTTCAGTGTGATGTCAAACTTTAGTTTTGATTTTTAGTTTATAATCTACAAAAGGCTTATAGAGTCTAATATCTAGGCATACATGTTTGTCTCTTTGTATTTATTTTTAATGTGCAATGATTTACAGTAAAATATGCTGCTTTTCCACTGGTCCATATGGTTTTACTGTACAGTATATGCCCATCGAAGGCAGCCTAACATGCATGTTTTTGGACTGTGGGAGGTACCCAGAGTACCCGAAGAAAACCCACGCAAGCACGAGAAGAACATGCAAACTCCACACAGAAATATCATATGTTTAACATGGGATTGAACCCAAGACCTTCTTGCTTTGAGGCAACAATGCTAACCACTGACTGAGCTGTCGTGCTGCCAATGATGTCCGTTCATCTGTAATCTTTCTCTTGTCCAGCTCATAAGTTCTGATCTATTCAGGATAATTTAACTAAACTTCAAACACATGAGCATCATCAATAGACAGTGTCACATACACTTTTCATCACCCCAGCTTCAAAGTCAATGGCATAAGTCAAGTCAAATTTTATACAAAGTATTTTGCTTGTCATAGATTGCTGTATAAGTTTGCCGGCAGGTGTTTAAAATATGCTGTATGCTGTACTCTTGTTAGTCTGTTGACAGGATATATAATGCTACACTCTCCAAAACCTTTTCTTTCTCTCTCAGACCAAAGTTGACTTCAGTTCATGTTGTATAAAAACATGAAATTATATTTTTCACATGAAAAAAAATGTGGTTCTTGTGTAATATATATCGTAGCTGCTTTCTTTATTTGAACAAAGTTTTTTTTATTTTTTTTTTAATGTAAGACAAACAAAGATACACACAGCAAAAAAACCTCCCCCACCCTCACCTCCCCTCCTATACCGGATCTACTACCCCAACAAGTATCCACCTTGTATTCAGACATCAATCAATACAAAGCACAAGTTTGTAAAAGGAGCCGACCTTTGGCCTTTACACAAATTTATCTGCCGAAATTTTTTCTACGTAGGCTATAAATGGCAGCCAGATATCATAGAATGTGTTTACAGATCCTCTAACAGTGTATCTTATCTTCTCCAAATGGATGAAAGACATTACCTCTCTTAAACAGTGTCCATATACTGAAGGATGTGGATCCTTCCATCAAAGAAGAATGCGTCTTCTAGCCAGTAGAGAGCAGAAAGCTAACACAGACCTCTGATGTTTGTTGAAGGAAGCCTCTGCTGCATCCACCCCAAAGAGAGAAATGAGTGGTGATGGATGAACAGTTTGTCCGAATACTCCTGAAAAAGTGTCAAAGATGCCTTGCCAGTATCCATGTAACTTTGGACAAGTCCAGAATGTGTGTAAAAGTGTGGCTGAAGATTGTTTGCAACGATCACACGTCAGGTCGAGGTCCTTTTTGAATTTGCTTAATCTGTCCTTAGACCAATGTAAATGATGTACTACCTTGAATTGAAGTACAACATGGTTCAAACATATTGAGGACGAATAGATATTTTCAATAATTTTTTGCCAAACTGTGTCTGAAATGGATTCCTCCAAGTCCGTCTCCCACTTACACTTCAAAGTGTCTAAGTTGGTATCATTATATGAGCTGAGCAAGGAATAAACTTTACTCATAGAACGTTTTGTTACTGACTTACACATCAGAATTTAATCTAAAAGAGAAGCAGGAGGAGGTAGAGAAAAGCAACCAGAGTTTGACATTACAAAATGTCTCAATTGTAAATACCTGAAAAACTGTGACATGTGGATGTCAAATTTCTGTGTTAGCTGTTCAAATGAGATAAATTTATTGTCTATATAAAGATCATATAGAGAATGTATTCCCTTTGAGCCCCAAATATTGAAAGCAGAGTCTATTAGTGAGGGAGCAAACATGTGATTATTTGATATTGGAGCATATAATGATAATTCTGTCTTATTAAAAAACATCCTGCACTGATTCCAGATTTTTATTGTGTGAGTTACCACTGGATTAGAAGTATAAGTTGACACTGGTTTGTTGAACAGTAACTGGGAGCAGACTAAAGCAGAGGAAAAGATAGATGTGATTGAATTCCTCTCTAAAGTCACCCAGGTAGGAGCCGGATTGTCCTCTCTCAACCAATACAGTAAAGCTCTGATGTTAGTCGCCCAGTAATAATATAAAAAATTGGGGAGTGACAAACCACCAAGACCACAGGGTATCTGCAGCATCTTACTTCCTATTCGTGGATGCTTTTTATTCCAAATGAATGATGACAATTCACTATTTAGATTGGAGAAGAAGGTCCTGGTGAGGAAAACTGGTATGTTCTGAAATAGATAGAGTAATTTGGGTAATATTGCCATCTTGATCACATTGATCCTACTCCCCAAGGATAGAGGCAGGGATGTCCATGTAGCAATGTCTTTCCTAAGGTTCACCAGAAGAGGCAGATAGTTTGCTTTATAGAGATATTTGTGGCTGTGAGTAATCCAAATACCAAGGTATTTAAATTTGACAGAACTAAATTTGAAAGGAACTGCACCCATATGCTGCTCCTCTATTGGGGTCACAGGCATCAATTCACTTTTTTGAAGGTTAACCTTATAGCCAGATATGTTTCCAAATTTTTTAAGTAAAATAAGTAACTCAGGAATACTAGACAAGGGATCTGAAATATAAAGAAGTGTATCATCAGCATATAGGGAAACCTTATGTTCAGTGCCAAACCGGTTGATACCTTTAATTTCTGTACTATTCCTCAAAGCCACTGCAAGTGGTTCAATCGTGATCGCAAATAAGAGTGGCGAGAGTGGGCATCCCTGCCTCGTACCACATTTCAATTCAAAGTACAGTAGCTGGATAGATTACTGTTGGTACGTGCAACTGCCATTGGCATGGTATATATCAGCTTCACCCATGAGACAAATTTAAGACCGAAATTAAACATCTCTAAGGTCTTGAAGAGATAGTTCCACTCCACCCGGTCAAACGCTTTCTTAGCATCCAGTGAAATTGAAATCTCATCACAGTTATGACTGGGTGGGGCGGAGGTGTACAACACATTAAACAACCATCTGATGTTAAAGAAGGAATGACGATTTTTAACAAAACCAGTCTGGTCAGGTGAGACAATTGTAGGGATGATCTGTTCGACTCGATTCGCCAGCATCTTTGCAAGAATTTTTGCATCAGTGTTTAACGGCCTCACGGCCTCATACCTCTCCAACCTTCTTCACCCTTATGCTCCTTCTCGGGCTTTGAGATCATCTGACCAGCTGCTTTTGGTGGTACCAAAAACCGGGTTGAAGCTCCGAGGATATCAAGCATTTTCAGTGGTGGGCCCTAAGCTCTGGAACAATATTCCCCTCAACATTCGACAGGCCTTTTCAGTCTCTGCTTTTAAAACTCTCCTAAAAACACACCTATACTCATTGATTTAGATTGAGTTTTTCATTGATTCTGATTGTGATTATGCATTTTTGTTTAATTCTTATTTAACACAAGATCATCAGATCTGTTTTAGTATTTAATTGTTTCTGACTGAGTTTATGCTTTTTTGTTATTATTCCTTGAGACTTGACACAGAGTGATCTGATTTTGTATTTCATTATTGATTATTGGTAACACTTTATAATAACTACACACTATTAAGCCTTATTTAAGCNTTTTGTCTGATTTCCACAAGGGAAAAATAACTTGTGGCTATTTAGGATTTATGAAACATTAACAAAGCCTTAATAAAGCATGAATAGTCTTCACTTTAGAATGGTTCACAAATACACTTAAGTAACTACTAGCAACTGCCTTAATTAATGATGCATTGCAGGATTAATAGATAGTGAATTCAAACATTATTTAACAATTAGTACGCATTTAATACATGTGGTGAAAGCACATTAATTTGTGCATTTACAAATATAGATAGCATAGTTAATTCATGAGTTATTAAGCATGAATAAACATTGAGTACGTAGGTTTTGGAACTCATTATTCTTTATGTATAAAGCGTTAACAAGTGTGTTAATTAATAGTGTATTAAGTGTGAATCATCCTTAATTAATGATGTTTTCATTGTTAATTAAATGTTTGTTAATGCTTAAATAAGGCTTAATAGTGTGTAGTTATTATAAAGTGTTACCAAATATTTTGTGTTGTATATTTTTATTCCATGTGCTGTAAAGATCTTGTTGATTTTTATTTGATGATGTGATCTTAAGCACTTTGGTAACAGTTTCTGTTTTAAATGTGCTTTATAAATTAATCTGGCTTGACTACATTGCATGCTTACAGGGCAGATTGTGAAATAGAATTTAGTTTAATTATTCATATCAAAACAGCATCCAGAAATTGTCTTGAAGTGGCACATTTGGACCAGCTGATGTACATAAAATCAAAGCAAGAACCAGATGGAGCCATCAACCTGGACAAAGTGTACAATTATTGGAAAAGTGAGAAGGACAGGCGTGAAAAATAAGGTAAAATTTAAGTCTGATATCTTCATATTCTAGTGACATTGTCTCTGATATCTTCATATTCTAGTGACATTGTCACGATTCATGCCTGTTAGGTTAGATTTTAGTATCACTCTATGCACTGCTTGTTGTTTCTGGATTCTGTTCTGTCTCCTATCGGTATGTGGGTTTAGGTTTGTCTTCACTTTGAAACTGGTTTGTCTTAACCGCTCCGCTGATTTGTTTCAAATCAGCTGCACCTGCTGCTACACCCTTTATAAGCCAGACTCACACACAAGGTATTTGCCAGATAGTCGAAAACTGTGCACAGTAAGTAGTTATCCCGTGCCCGTTTCTGTCCCTCTTCCTGTTTCATGTATCCTCGCCTCATTGATTTCCTGGTTATCTGACGTATCGCCTGCCTGTACTTCTGCATCTGCCTTCTCCCTCTCGAACTGTCGTTTACTGGATTCACGTTACTGACCCTGGATCGCCTCACTTCGTCTCATCGCCTGTCCCTATTTGGATCATCTGCTCTTCTGCTTCTTGGTGTATTCCTTCACCTGCTGGATTACGTCACCCCTCGCTGCGACCGGCTGTACTCTTTCACCGGCATCAGCCCCTCCCGCAGCGGACCTGATCAGCTGGAGTGTCTCCCCGCTCTGAAACCCCATCCATCTGTGAGATAGTTAGTG
This sequence comes from Garcialebias charrua, assembly GCA_038048925.1. Taxonomy (NCBI): domain Eukaryota; kingdom Metazoa; phylum Chordata; class Actinopteri; order Cyprinodontiformes; family Rivulidae; genus Garcialebias; species Garcialebias charrua. The sequence continues at coordinate 30,816 of JBBPBX010028186.1, forward strand.
GTTACTTCTCATTGACTATTAAGTTTTAGTTTTCACCATCAGACCACTAACCGTTCTCCTCATCCTACAGACTTGTTCCAGCCAGTGGGTCCCTGATCAACACCAGAGCCAATCAGAGCAAAACAAAACGAAAAATTAAAACTTGATTTAATTGTCTAACCTTTGTGGTGATTTTGGTCCGGTCATTTGGGGTTCGTAACAGAACTATCTGGCCAAAATTATGGACCACTCACCTTCTGAAGACTGGCGCTCTGGTGTCGAAGGGGCTATTTCTAAATTAGAATCTGGCATGACTGACATAGTTCGTATGTTAAAAGAGATGGCGCCCCAAACTCACCAGCAGGACTCGGGTGCTGTCAGACCACCATCAGAACTGGCCGGGAGCCCAGGTTAACCCCACCAGAACTGTTTTCTGGAGATCCCGACCAATGCCGCCCGTTTATCACCCAGTGTGAAATCCATTCTTAGCTCCAACCGTCCTGTTTTATCTCCGAGAGGTCAAAGGGCGGCTGTGGCGTAGTGGTAATGGCAGTCGTCCCCCGATCGGAAGGTTGGCGGTTCGAATCCCGGTTCCCCACACCACGTGTCGTTGTGTCCTTGGGCAAGACACTTTACCCCGAGTTGCTCCCGGTAGGACTGGAAAGCACCTTGCATGGTAGTCTGCCGCTACCGGTATATGAATGTGTGTAGCATTCAATGTGTGTAGCACTTTGAGATTTTCACTAATGAAAAGTGCGTTATAAATTGAATTCATTATTTTTATTATAATTATAATTATATCGACACTGTGGACCATAGTATCCTCTTCCACCGTCTTCATGTGGAGGTCGGTCTCTGCGACACCGTCCTGGACTGGTTCAAATCTTTCCTCTCCAATAGGCTGGAATGTGTTAGTCTTGGCAACGCCACGTCCCAGACAGTCTGTGTCTCCTGTGGTGTCCCTCAGGGGTCGGTTCTGGGGCCCCTGCTGTTTTCCCTTTACATGCTGCCTTTAGGTCAAATTATTAATCAGTTCAACATTTCTTTTCACTGTTATGCCGACGATACACAGCTTTACATCAGGACTGGAGCATCCTCATCTTCCACCTTGTCATCTCCATCTTCACTCACTGCCCTCTCTGCCTGCCTGGAGGCAATTAGGGCATGGATGAATCAGAACTTTCTTCAATTAAACTGCTCCAAGACTGAGGCCATACTGATTGGCACCCCTCACCAGGTACAAACATCTCCTATAACAACACTTTCCTTTTCTGGACAAGACATCCCCCTCTCCACCTCTGTTACTAATCTTGGAATAAAAATGGACTCCAATCTTACATTTGAAAATCACATTAAGCTTCTGTTTAAAACTTGCTTCTTCCATCTTCGAAACATCTCCAGACTTCGCCCATCCCTAACTTTTTCCGATGCTGAGAAGCTCGTCCATGCTTTTGTCTCCTCCAGGCTCGACTACTGCAACTCCCTGTTTATTGGAATCCCTGCCAAAAACCTACAAAAACTTCAATATATTCAAAACAGTGCAGCAAGGATCTTGTTGAGAGTTCGTAAATTTGAACATATTACGCCCATTCTCCATAACCTTCATTGGCTTCCTGTCGCCTACAGAATTCAGTACAAAACTGCTCTCATTACACATCAATGCTTACATGGAGCTTCACCAGATTATCTGAAGGATATTCTTATTCCATACTCATCCACCCGGTCGCTGCGGTCACAGAACAGTAATCTCCTTCACGTTCCGAGAACCAAATTAAGGACCATGGGAGACCGGGCTTTCAGTGTGGCTGCCCCCCGCCTGTGGAACTCTCTTCCTGACTGTCTGAGAGCCCCACAGTCTGTGGTTGACTTTAAGAGCGGCTTGAAGACCTTTCTTTTCAACCGAGCATACTCTACCTCCTCATGATTCTACTTTTGATCTTAGTTGATATGTTATTGATTTTACTTGTTTTATTACTTGTTTTATTGACATTTAATTCTGTTGCACCTTGTAGCACTTTGAGATTTTCATTAATGAAAAGTGCGTTATAAATTGAATTCATTATTATTATTATTATTATTATTATTATTATTATAAAGGGGTCATATGTATTGATCCCCCTCTTCTCTGGCAAAACCAACAGGTGGGGAACTACCGAATGGCAACAGGATTCACCTTTTTTGCTATGTTTTTCAGAATTTTGCCAAGGAACTGTGCAGAGTCTTTGATCCCATTCTTCCTGAGCGAGAGGCAGCCAGACGCCTTTTCTCCATCACTCAAGGTAACCGTCGAGTTACAGAATATATCATTGACTTTCATTCTACCGTTGCAGGCAGCCACTGGAATGAGGAGGCACTCACAGATGCCTTTTTTCGGGGACTTAATGACAACATTAAGGATGGATTGGCACTAAAACGCTACTCTGAGTCACTTCAGGACCTCGAGGAGTTAACCACCTGGGTGGACCTTCGTTTGGCTGAGCGCTCGAGGGATCGAGGTTCACGCCGCTCACCAATAAACAAGTTTGTGGATGAGGTCCGGCAACCTGTTAACGCTCTGAACCCACCTCCTAGATCTGCATCTCTCACTACGGAGGAACCCATGAAACTGGGCCGCAGCCGACTCACTCCTGCCGAGCGTGAGAGAAGACGCAAGGGTAACCTCTGTTTTTACTGTGGTGGTGTTGGACACGTTGCCTCCTCCTGTCCGGTAAAAGGACCTGCTCAGTGAACGCGAGGGGATGTTTACTGAGCAGGACTCAAGAGTCTGAACTCCTCTCACCGTTTACCCTGGATGCAGACCTCGTCGTCCCGGGTAAGTCACCCACCTCCATTAAAGTGTTTATTGACTCCGGAGCTGATACTGAATTCATTGACTATGGGTTTGCAGTCGGGTCAGGGATTAAGATAATTAATTCCCCTAAAAAACATTCTGTGGTGGCCTTGGATGGTCACCCACTGAACACTTTGTCTCAGATCACTGAACCTGTCACATTGCATGTAGGAGGAAATCACAAAGAAACAATAAACTTTTTGGTAATTAACTCTCCTAACTTGCCGATAATATTGGGTGCCACCTGGCTGAAGAAACACAACCCTCATTTTGACTGGAGAGGTGGGGAGATTTTAGGCTGGTCTGAGGAATATTTGTCCTCCTGCCTCATGGACGCTGTGCTACCTAAAGACTTTGTGACTGTTTCAGAGGATTATTATCCTGATCTCTCTAAGGTTCCCATCGAATATCACAACCTCAAAGAGGTGTTTAACAAGTCCAGAGCCACCGCCCTACCTCCTCACCGTCCTTATGACTGCCCTATAGACATACTTCCCGGCTCCACTACCCGTAGGGGCGCTCTCCACTCCCTTTCTGCTCCGAAACAAGTAACCATGAAGGACTACATCAGGGAGTCCCTCCAGGCGGGCATCATTCGGCCATCTGTCTCTCCAGCCGGGGCGGGGTTCTTTTTTGTTAGTAAAAAGGATGGATCACTCCGTCCCTGTATTGATTACAGAGGTCTCAATAAGATTACTGTTAAGAACAGATACCCTCTACTGCTCATGAGCTCTGCTTTTGACCTTCTACAAGGAGCCAACCTGTTCACCAAGTTAGATTTACGCAATGCATATCATCTTGTCCACATTCGTGAGGGGGATGAGTGGAAAACCGCTTTTAACACCCCCACCGGTCATTATGAGTCATGCCTTTTGGGCTAACCAATGCCCCCGCCGTGTTTCAGAACTTGGTGAATGACATTCTGAAAGACATGATTAATCAGTTTTTTTTCGTTTATTTAGACGACATTTAATTTTTTTCAAAAGACCTTGCCACACACCGACAACAGGTACGGGCCGTACTCACTCTGCTTCTACAGAATGGTCTCTATGTCAAAGCTGAAAAATGTGACTTTCATGTTTCCACCACCTCATTCTTAGGTTTTGTTATTTCTCCTAATAAGATGGAGATGGACCAAAGCAAGATTACTGCTGTCTTGGACTGGCCTATCCCCAAAGACCGTAAACAGCTCCAACGGTTTCTGGGGTTTGCTAACTTTTATAGACGTTTTATCAAGGGTTATAGTCAAATCTCCAAACCCCTTCATACACTCACATCTACTAAAACACGTTTCTTTTGGACTCCTGTCGCCGATAAGGCTTTTTCCACACTCAAATCTCTGTTCTCTTCCGCTCCCGTCCTCCAGGCCCCACACCCTGATGAACCTTTTGTTGTGGAGGTTGACACCTCTAGTACAGGGGTGGGGGCTATCCTCAGCCAACGTAGCCAGGAGGGTTGTCTTCATCCCTGTGCTTTCTTCTCTAGGAGTCTCTCGTCAGCCGAACGAAACTATGACGTAGGCGATCGGGAGCTTTTAGCGGTCAAACTGGCTCTGGAGGAGTGGCGCCACTGGATGGAGGACTCAAGGTTTCCTTTCCTAGTGTGGACTGACCACAAGAACCTGGAGTATCTCCAGTCAGCTCGCCACTTAAACCCTCGCCAGGCCAGGTGGGCACTCTTTTTCTCCCGATTTAATTTCACCCTGTCCTATCGCCCGGGCGAGAAGAATGTTAAACCTGACGCTCTGTCTCATATTTCTGAGGGCGATTCTCCTTCCCTTGTGGTTGAGGAGGACTTCATCCTCCCAGAGTCTACCCGTCTAGCTACCATCCATTTAGAATCTGACCTGAGATGTCTCAACCAGTCACTTCCTCCACCTCCTGAATGTCCGAGGGATCGTCTATATGTCCCTCCTGATTGGGTCAGGAAGGTGTTGGAGTTTAGTCATAGCTCTCATCTCTTCTGTCGCCTGGGCCTAACCAAGACCCTCGCTTTGGTCTGTCCCCTGTTCTGGTGGGAGACTTTGTCCAGGGATGTTAATACCTTTGTACTTCTTGTCCCGCCTGTTCCCAGACCAAAGCCTCTAGGCGTCCCCCCTCTGGACTTCTTCGTCCTCTTCCTTGTCCTTCTCGTCCCTGGTCCCACATTGGTATGGACTTTGTCACTGGTCTCCCCAACTCAGAAGGCTACACGGTCATTCTCACTGTTGTAGATCGTTTCTCCAAGATGACTCATCTTGTACCCCTTGAGAAACTGCCGTCTTCTAAGGACTTAGCCCACATCATGGCCCGTGAAGCATTTAGACTTCACGGACTCCCTCTTAATATTGTTTCCGACAGGGGCCCTCAGTTTGTCTCTCTCTTCTGAAGGAAGTTCTGTAGCCTGCTTGAGATTTCCGTTAGTCTCTCTTCTGGCTTCCATCCTGAGACTGACGGCCAGGCGGAGAGGGCTAACCAGGAGTTGGAGGGTAAGCTTAGACTCCTTTGCCAGCAGGACCCTGAAAAATGATCCTCTGCTCTCCCCTGGGTGGAACATGCCATTGATTATCTCCCCTCCTCGGCCACTGGTCTTTCCCCCTTTTATGTTGTGTTCTGTTATCAACCCCCTGTCTTTTCTGTTCAGGAACGTGACGTTGCTGTTCCTTCTGCCCATTTAGTAGCCCTCAGGTGCCAGAGGGTCTGGAGGAGAGCCAGACGGGCCTTGCTCAAAACTATGGCGGTCTATATTAGAAAAGCTGACCGCCACAGGACCCCTCAACCCGACTACAAGGTAGGCCAGAAGGTCTGGCTCTCCACCAAGAATCTTACCCTCAAGGCGCAGTCCCGTAATCTTGCCCCCCGTTTTATTGGTCCTTTCCCCATTTCCAAGATCATCAACCCCGTTTCTGTTCATGTCTCCCTGCCCAAGTCCTTCCGTGTCCACCCCACATTTCATGTTTCTTGTGTCAAACCCGTGGTAACCTCTGGTTTTCACCCCCCTGTTCGGTCCCCTCCTCTTGCCCGCCTTATTGATGGGTCCCCCGCCTATACTGTCCGTCGCCTCCTCCGTTCTAGACGGAGGAGCCGCGGCCTCCAGTACCTGGTTGACTGGGAGGGGTACAGCCCGGAGGAGCGTTCCTGTGT
>JBBPBX010028187.1:20238-36746 GCA_038048925.1 Garcialebias charrua
GCAAACAGAAAGTCCGTTTTCTACTTCTTCTTCTTCTTCGATGGTGTTTTCTGGCAGTTTACAAACTCGGTGTATTACCGCCATCAACCGGACGGAGATGTAATTCAAGAGTCTATGTACTTTCAATAAAAAAAAAAAAAACTAAATCCTGTCAGCTAATTTTGTAACTTTCAAATATTTAACAAGTGCTTTAGTTATATCCTGTGACTGATTTTTCTTCAATAAAGTAACCATTGTCACCGAACTCCCCATTACCCTTTCCAGTGCCTTCCTTTCTTTATCATATTTCTTACAATAAATCAACACATGTTCCACTCCTTCCAGTTCCCCACAATTAGAGCAGTCACCTGATGGATGTTTTCCTATTATCTTTAGACCACTATTTAATGTAGTGTGCCCAATCCTCAACCTGTTAATCCATACTTCCTCTCTCCTAGACATTAAACTACTATCGTCACTTAGGAGTACCTCCTTCTGTATGTTATGTAAATGTCTTCCTCTTGCCTCTAAATCCCACCTCTCCTGCCACATATCATTTATTTTATCTTTAACAATTATTTTTATTTCTGCTTTACTTAATGGGACATCATATTCAACTTCTCTTGCTTTAACTGCTTCTTTAGCCAACTTATCAACTTTTTCATTGCCAACAATTCCTTTATGTGCCGGAACCCATGTGAATTGAATACTTATATTCTGTTGCATTATTTCATAAACCAAACAATTAACTTCTGCGATAAGATCTGGGCGGCTGTCAGATTTTCCACTGATAATACTAGTTAGGCAAGACATTGAATCTGAACAGATGACTACCTCACTGGGCCTTTCCTCCACCACCCATTGTAATGCCAAAAGTATAGCCAACATTTCCGCTGAAAAAATTGATAAATTATCTGTTGTTCTCCGTTTCAAAAAAAAATTTAGTTTAGGAATATAGACAGCTACTCCTGATCTACCATTTTTCTCTTTAGATGCATCTGTATAAATTTTTGTCATATTTACATAACGCATGTCTAAATATTGCTGAACAATTTGATACAAACCTCCACAGGACTGTTCTACTTTTTTGGTTTCTAAATCTACTATTGGCATTTCAAACATCCATGGTGCAATTATTGATTTATTTACAGTTTTACAGCACGCTATATTAATTATTCCCAGATGAGCGCGTTCAAAACATCGACTTCCGGTGCTTTTATTTTGAACGGTTGCACTTCCGGTACGACGCTAGCTGGCTTCGTCAGTGATTAAAACACTGCGACACCCAGGTGACGGGGGGTGTTGTACCCGAAGAGTTTTGTAAACTTTAGGAGTCGAGCTTCGTAGAAGACGCCTTGGTCCTCGTTTTTTTTTTCTTTTGTCTAACAATCTTCTCATTTTGAGAAAGGAAAATGGTAATTCTATTTACTTGTTGTTTTTACAGTTGTTGATTGGTAGTCTTGGATCTTATTCTTTGGGACTTTTTTTCAACTGATGCCCGTTTGTCATTTAGATACGCAAAATGTTTCGACATCAAGTGGAGCTCCGTCCGTATTGGAGAAAATTAAAGACGTTTGTAAAGGTAAAGTGAGGTCAGCTATTACTTAATGTTGGCTAATATCAGGTAGGTTTTTTTTTCCTCCCCTGGGCACTTTTAAGCACGTGAGCCAAAATACATAAACATTACGTTGATTACGTAGATTGATGCAACCAAAGGGGAAAAAAATCGTTTCACCTTTATTTAACCAGACATAAACACTAAGAAAAATTCTTATTTGCACTGGTGGCCTTTATTTTAATGTAAAATAAACTTAAACCTTCTCGATTTCCCATTAAAAAAAAACACTCATAAAAACACATGAATATTTTCAAAAAATATACTATTCCTTAACAAATTTACTGTATTTGATGTCACTTTTAGCTTAAATTACTGTATGTTTATGCAAATTAAGTTTTTACACCTTCCCTGTCAATTCCCAATTTTTATATGAAATTTTTTTTGGTTTACCTAACCTTAATATTTATCTTTTGTGTCGTCACAATTTGCTTTTTGCAACCATTTTAAGTATATTTCTATGAGTTTATGAGTAACTAAATGGTTGTGTTATCGGGTTGTTTGGAGACATTGGTAATGTGATAAAGGCAGCTTGTGATGTAACTATTGACAAAATTTGTCTCTAGTTGTTTTTGCTTTCTATGCTTGTTTTGTTGAGACTCTAAATCTAATGGACTCATTGTGTCTTTTTAGACTTTTCTTTTTCTTTTATTGGTAGCTAGCATCATATGTCTAACTCACGTTTCTCCTGGAAATGTTTAAAAGTGGAACAACTTCATATATTTTGTGCCACATTTTCAGTTTGTACAGACCAAATAAAATGTACAGTGCTATTGTTTATACATACAAATGCTTCACTTTCACAGAGACCTCTTATTTATATGAAAATGCTTCGGTGTTCATCGTCATGTGCACAAATGGACACACTCACATTTGCTAAATGGGAAAATGCTTTATTTTGCTGTAATGTAAATGGTAAACAGATGTTTTCTGTAATATGTAAGATGTGTAAAATCTGTTTAATACCAAGATGCAGCAAAATACTAACAGCCACATCCTGGACTATATGAATATTCTATAGACTACGTCTGTGAGGGCACAGACACATTTCTGTTTGCAGCAGCTACTAAACTTATTTTGGAAAGATGTACTTGTGGCTGAATTGCATTAATAAATAGAAAGATCTTTGAAAATATGACTGAGAGACTGCACACTTTGTTCACTTGGTTGTTTGTAAACCAGCACATGGAAAGATGACATCTTGTTTTAAGTCTCTTTTGGATTTAAAAAAAGAACAGTTGAGGCTTTTCATACCAGTTTTTTGTTTGTTTTTCTTAATACCATACCAGCTTTCTTTATAGAGCACTTTAACCCCCCACAGGGCCAAATGTGAAACATGTCTTGCAATGCTTGTTTTGGGCTTCTGTGCAATATGTGATTTGTTGGAGTTGTGTTGCCAGTCTTATTTTCTTTTTTTTTCCCCACCACATTTTTAATATCAACAACAATTTAAAAGAAATGCTAACATTTCTGACTCGTTTATTTAAAAATACTATTTGCTCGGGTCCTATTGTCCTGTTGGTCCTGGGCCTGAGGGGTGTGCGTCCTCGGTGCCCGGGCCTTGGTGCCTAGTCCTGGGGCTAAATCGGTGCAGCAGGTTCTGGAGGGGGCCTGTGAGTATGTCGCTATTGGCCCCGGGGGGGTCATTGTGTGTGGTCCCTGGTGGGGCTCGTTCGGTTCTCCCCTGTAGTCGGACCTGGGGAGAGGTCGTGTGGTTCCTCCTGTCTGGGTGGCCCTGGGGGCTCTGTAGCCGTTTTTGCACAGCCCGGCCTGGCCCTGAGCCCAGCCTGGCCCGCCCCCGCTCATTTTGCATTGTGCGGAGAGCCGGACTTGAAGTGGGTGGGGATAAGGATATGATGTCATTTTGTTTGTTCACTATTTTTACAGTAAGCTACAGATTAGGAATTAATTAGGTTTTAATTGGTCCTGTAATATAATAATAATTGTCAAATGCAAATGGAAAATATTCTTAACTTCCAGTATGTTGTTAAACAAACACTATACTGTACACACTTTACATTGTAAAATATGTTTAGGAAATTATTGTTCAATGACACAAAAAAAAAATATGAAAAAAAAAAGTTTATTATGTAAAGTAAGAAGTGAAAAAAGCACAAAAATAAAAATACTGCATCCTAAATGCTTTTTTTCCCGTTGTCTCACGGGCTTCCTCCAGAAGACACAAGTTGATAAATTCTGGTGACTCCTTTCTCGTCACTGTAAAAGAAAAAAACATGGTTAATTCAATCTAGATACTGTTTTCACATAATAAAATAAAATTCGATTTTTTTTAATAGACATAAGTATGTGGAGGCTTGCTTCTTTTTTTCCCCCTATTACTTTGTAACACATATCATCAAATAGTTCTTAAACCACACAGCAGATATTTTTTTAACTAACAGAATGTAATCACAAGATGTTCATGTACAAACTGCAACCTGTTGGAGTTATTAGAATTAAAATTCGAATTTTTTATAGACAGAAATGTATGCAGGCTAGCTTTGTTTTTTTTTTCTCTCTTATTTTTTGGCATATAAATGCAAATACGTCAAAAACAACACTGCAGATTTTTTTAACTAACATAATGTAATCACAACATGTTCATGTACAAACTTTAACCTGTTGGAGTTATTTGAATTAAAATTTGAATTTTTTAAAATTATTTTCGTAGCGCACGCGACAGGTTTGGAAGAAGTCAACGCAAATCAATTTAAATCCAGCAGATTTGACCATTACGTGACATTATTAAGGAACTGTTAACCTCTGGAACCCTCGTGGTACAAAGTCAACATTGAAATATATTTTTTTAGTTACATTTTAATGAAATAAAGTGCGTGGCAACCTACTTTGTTAAATCCAGCTGATTTGACCACTACGTGACATTATTAAGGAACTGTTAACCTCTGGAACCCTCGTGGTATAAAGTCAGGCTATGAAATATATTTTTTAAGTGTTTATTTACCTACATTTTAATGAAATAAAGCCGACCCCACCCGCGTGCGCGTGGCGACCTACCTTGTTAAATCCAGCTGATTTGACCACTACGTGACATTATTAAGGAGCGGTTAACCTCTGGAACCCTCGTGCTATAAAGTCAGCTATGAAATATATTTTTTTATTTAGCTACATTTAAAAGAAATAAAGCGTGCTCGTGGCGAATCTACTTTTAAAAATCCTGCAGTTTTGAGCATTACGTGAATTTATTAAGGACACGTTCAGCTTAAGACCCATCTTTGCTATAATTTTAAAAACAAATAATTATTTTTACCGTGTTAATCATGTTAAGTCCTTCCGTGTTCGCTCCCTTGCTTCTCCAGTCCACGCAGCAGTCCCGCCCCTATGATGAGCAGTTCATGACATCGAACTGTGCCCGGGATCTCGGCCCGATCAGAACCTCAGTCGGTGGGGTTCCAAAACGCGGGCTGTCGCCGGCCCGAGAAGGCAAATGCGAACCACACGAACCTGGGTTAAAAGCCGGGTGGGGCCGGGGAAGGCCGTGCAGTGCGAAAACGGCTTGTGCTCGGGGTCCCTCTTGGGGTCTTGGGCTCTGGTTCCCCCTTTGTCTGCCTCGGGTCTTGGGGGTCGGATCTCTGATGCTTCGCAGTCACTATTGAATGTTCTATTAGAGAAGTCTTATACACTTTGTTCACAATCACACACAAATAGATGCAGGGATGCACATGCAGGTATCGTATGTAGATGTGCATGTGACTACATATGCATGTATGTATATACAGTATATGTTTGTTTATGGGTATGGGTATATATATTTATGGAGAACTACTGCAAAGCCATGAATATTCTAAGTCTTTTATACATATGTCCTTTGTTGTTGTGTTCTGTCATGTTCTTTGCAGGTTTACAGACGGCGGTCGGGTGTGTTTGCCTTGTGCTTTCTGTGTGTTTGTTATGTTTTGTGGTCTTACTTTCCATCTTTCTTTCCTTTCTTTCCATCCTTAAAAAAAATAAAAATCATTATGGTGTGAAGAGGATGGCTATGAGGTGAGAAGGGAGGCCATCTATAAAAAAATTAAAAAAAACTATTTGAAATGTAAAGGGTGTTTATAATCTGTAACTTACAAGAGCGAATATTTAAAATGTCTTGGTTTATTTATTTATTTGTTGTTTTTGTTTGTTTTTTCCCTATATCCGATGCAGTCGCTTTCTCTTCAGCGGCAGATGATGGAGAATCTCATCATAGCCAAAGCCAGGCAAGATGCTGTATCCTTTGGGCAGCTAGTCCTTTTTGCTGTGTAAAGTCTCCACTTTGTTGCTTGACTAGTGGTTTGGTTATTAAAATTAAACACATAGTCTGCATTTGTGGTAAAATGTGTGAGAATAATCAAATATTCTAAAGAATAATAATAATATTAATTTAGGGTGTTTTTGCTAATTTTATTACTTAAATAATCCTACAGAAAGATATGTCCACACCTATTGTTTGTATTTAATGTTTTCCTACAAGCACCATCACTTAAAGGGGACCACAGATGCAAAATTCACTTTTTAATGTTTTTTTTACTCAACTTTGGGTATGTACTTCATAAAAAAACAGTCCTAGGGCCTAAGTAGATTTATTTTACTGTGATAAGATAGGTTTCGTTTTCAAATCCTGCGGTTTGTGACATCACAAACCGCAGCCACAACCCACCTCAAACCTGAGTCCAGCCCCTCACCTAGCAACCCCTGGTTAGGCTCAACCCACTTCAGTATACAGGTACCCCTCGAGTTACGTCAGGGATAGGGACCTACGTGTGTGACTTAGGTCGATGTTGTCGTACCTCGCGGACCAAAAACACCTGCCTGTCGTAGGTCCGCGTTTCTGACATAGGTCGCGGATATACCGCTAACGGAGCGCCGCACACATATTTAATGGCATGAGACTGAACAAGCAGACATACTAGGCCATGAACATGCACAGAACTGTACAGTAAATGAATACTGTACTGTACTGTACAATAAATAAAAAATATAATGTCTTACTTTGAGCTGGTCAAAGCCTGCCTTCGTCTTTTAGTATTTAGCTCGGGTGCGAGCTCCCCCAGCTTCCTTACGCTCCACACGCACACACGTGGACAAAACTGTTTAAAAGAATGACTGTTAGCTTCTTAACTTCATACATTTGGAGCCATAAAAAAAAAAAAAACTTACTGAAAGCCGTTTCTCCGCGATGTCCTCCATCCAAAACAACTGCTCAGCGTTAGCTACGGTTAGGCCCCGCTATTAGCAGCACTGGTTAGCATGTCAGTTCATTCAAAAAGGCTGTCGGCTTTGTATCTCCGCGTTAGCTCGGTGTCCCCCGACTGCCAGGCGGACATTTGCGGCGAGCTCCCGGCCGCAGATGGCCCCTCCGCGGCATGTCGGCTCGGTGTCTTCGCCTGTGTTTGCTGCTCTGTTAGCTGCTGTCGTTAGCATCTCGGGCGGCGTTGTTGGAGCCATCGCGGGGCGATCCGCGGCTGCTCAGGCATCGGCTTTGTATCTCCGCATTAGCTCGGTGTCCCCCGACTGCCAGGCGGACATTTGCGGCGAGCTCCCGGCCGCAGATGGCCTCTCCGCGGCATGTCGGCTCGGTGTCTTCGCCTGTGTTAGCTGCTTTGTTAGCTGCTGTCGTTAGCATGTCGGGCGGCGTTGTGGCCGCCGATCGCGGGGCGATCCGCGGCTGCTCCTCCGGACCTGAGACGTCCACAGAGTTGACCGAGTGTTTCCAGCAAATTTATCCGTATGAGGCAACCCTGAACGGACACACGGTCCTCTAAAGCCAGCTGACAGGAGCGTCTAGAGCTCCATTCTTCTTCTTCTATAGAGGTTATTGGCGGTTGGCGAACTCAAATTAAGCGCATTACCGCCACCAACTGGAGCTCCATTGACCGCAGTAGACGACCGGAAACGACCGGAAGTTGCGTAAATACGATCAAATTGTAATTAAAAACGAAATATTAATAATTATACTTTATTTATAAAGCCATTTAAAACAACCACAGCTGCAACAAAGTGCTATACACATGAAATTAATAACATTTAAACACAAAAAAAAAAAAAAAAAATATTTTTTTTTTTTTTTTTAATCATATTTTTATTAAATATGATAAAATCGTAAGTCTGAGTTGCCGTAGGTCGCAGGTGACGTAGGTCGAGGGTTTGCTGTAAAAGACATGACGGTTGTTTTTCATGATTTCATCTCATCTTTTGTTTAAATGTTCTTAATTTCATGTGTACAGCACTTTGTTGCAGCTGTGGTTGTTTTAAATGGCTTTATAAATAAAGTATAATTGTTATATTTGTTTGCTGACATTATAGTAAAAGTGTGTTTGAGCTGAACTTTTCTTTTAAAAATGAACATAATTGTCAAATAGCTGATAGGTTCGCTTTGACCGGTCTTCGTGTGCGTGGGCTGCTAAAACCTTCATCTGTTTAAAATTTAATAAGATTAACACTTAAAAAACATATTTATTTGCTGAAAATTATAGCAAAGATGTGTCTGAGCTGAACTTTTCTTTAATAAATGAATATGTTCAAATCCGCTGGATTTAAATAATTTCGCTTGTCGGGTATTCCAAACGTGTGCGCAACATGCTGCAACAACCTTCATCTCTTTAAAATGTAACAAGATAAACACCAAAAAATATTTATTTATTTATTTTTATTCAAACTCGTTGAATTCTTCATCCTCTGCGTCGCTGAAGAGTTCTGTCAACTCCTGAGCAGGTAACAGGTGCAGCGCTCAGAGCAGCTGCGTCCTCCTCCTCCACGTCAGCTCCATCAAACATCCTGCCTTCCTGAACCCAGACAGATGGATTCTTTACTGACTGAGGTCCAAGCTTTATCCTTCCATCCGTCCATCCATCCATCCATCCATCCAACCATCCATCCGAGGACCTGCTGCACGTCACGTGCATCTGTCCTGTAGCTGTTGCTCTCTGTCCATCACGGCGCAGAGCTGCTTTGAGCTTGGTTAAGCCTTCCATGCAGGAATGGAGTTAAACACTATAATTTTATCTTTAAACTGCAGCATGATGTGCGCGCACACGCTGTCCATCCAGCAGGACTTTTTTTTGCTCTAAGAATATCCGTATACAAGTACACTGGTCGTCAAAAGCCTAGAGGGTCCTTTAGCGTGTTGAGGAGCGGCAAATTGAAACGCGGCTGTAAGAAAGTCTGTTTGTGCACCTGTTGGCTGGAATTATTATTAAAACAAGAGGATTAACCTTCAGCCACCGTGTGGTTTATGTGCAAGGCGAGCGAGGGAGTTAACCCTGAAGCAGAGACTTCAGCCCTGGAGGAAAATCTCCCCTGTGTCTTTTGACCACGGATGAAAGACTGAGCAGGAAAGGTTAAAGCCCCCAGTATAGCTGTCCGTTGTGTCCAGCGCCGCTGGACTTGCGTGTGCTGCGCACCGGCAGTTCATTATACTCTGTGCAAGCGCAGCTCTCTGGAGTGCAGGCTCCAGCAGCTGCAGCCGGGCGGAGCGTTTACCTACAGGACAAATTGAGGTCGCTGATTGGTAATTTTGATTGGTAATTTGCTGACACGCGAGGCAGTTTATCAACGCGCGCGCGTAGGCGTAGTAAAATTGGAGCATGGCGCGTTCACGCCCCCGATCAAAGGCTTTTGACGCGGCGCTCACACGGCGTGCCGCGGCGCTCGGATTAATGCGTAGCTATACTGGGGGCTTAACACTAACCCTTTTTAAAAAAGAGCTAATTTTAAAACAACAGTTTAGAGATACTGGCTGTTACAGAGGGCGGAGTTAATGTAAACTGATCTTTGAAGGGCGTGGCCATGAGAGCTCATTATCATAAACCAGTCGTTCAAAACGAAAGTTAAAAATGGCAGAATTAAAAAGGGTATAATTGATTATCTAAGAATTATTTTGTGTATTAAATTGAATGAACATTGTCTGGATAGCCCACAGACATACCATAAAAATTTTAAAAACCTATCTGTGGTCCCCTGATCTGGTTTGAAGTTGTGATATTTGAAGTTTTCCTTAATGTTAACAACTCCAGCTCCAACGGAAGATGGAGGAAAGAAGATTAAGGCTACAGGAGGAAGCCAACAGGTATACTCAAGCTCTGCATAAATGTATTTAAGGTGTGCCTTTTGGCTCCCCTCCTTTTCCTTTTGCTCTGATTGGTTCTAGGCTTGTCCAATTGTTAACTGAATAATTATCAGTTACTTTGTTTTGGCATCTTCTGCCTCATGTTCGTTTTTCCATTGTCTCCTAAATCTTGCAGTGATGTCAATATGCACATGGACTTTGTGCTCCAAAATGCAACAAAAATCACAAAACAACTTTCTGCAGTCTGAGTCTGTCTGTTTGTGTTCTCTATGGCTTTAAAGACTACATTTGTTAAGTCTCTAAAAGAGTTTAGTCATTTCTGTAAATTGTTTTGGGTTGCAGCGTTTTCTATTTGACGTAAATAAATCCTCATAATTTGCAAATGCAAGCTTGTTGAACTTTTTCACATTTTCCTAATTGTATATTAACATAACCCTGAAGTACACAAATACTTTAATTCACATGACTTAGTTTGGTATTATTTTGCTTGTATCAATGTGTTCAGTTCAGTGGCTGCAATGAAGTACCGATACAACTTGGTCCCATAAACGCTGTAAAGGGTTTTGATTGCTATTTTAGGTAATATTTTTTAGGAGTTGACTTGCTACACTTTCTAAATAAAAAAGCTACAGACTAAAGGTTGGCTAAAAATGCACAGATCAACATAAATGAACTTGTATTTGTTTGTCTTAATAGGAGGTTTGCTGCATCAGGAGCAATGACAGCAGAAGAGCAGGAGCAGCGAACTCTTTATGCAAACGTACTAGAATATGAGCAAGATCATGTAAGTGTTGGGAGTAAATACAAACAGCACAGAAACTTGTGGACTATATATTTAATTTCAATACTTGATTGGCAGGTGTGTGTCTGTGTGTATTTATATATACGGTAGGGGTGCGAATCTCTGTGTCTGGAGAATCGATTCGATTTCTGATGCACCGATTCAATAAAAAATCGATTTTCGATTCTAAAACTATTTTAATTCCAGGATCAATTTTCGTTCCAGGATCGATTTTCGATTCAGAATCGATTTTCGATTCTGAAACTATTTTCAGTGGTTAGAGACGGTGGGCCTGTGATCGGAAGATCGCCGGTTCAAGCCCCAGTACCGACAACATCAAAAAATGTGGGTGGAAAAGGTGAAACACCCACACCTGCCTCCACCCTCATTCACCCCACTCTGGGCCCCCTGAGCAAGGCCCTTAACCCCACCATCTGCTCCATAACAGGTCTCTCTTGAAAATGAGTTCTCGTGGCTCAATGAGACTACCTGGATAAATAAAGGGTAAATGAAAAAAAAAAATCGATTCTGAAACAATTTTCAATTGATCTAAAAATGCTTAAGTCTGGTCCTCTGGACATTCAAAAAACAAAACAAAGCAAAAAAGAAAAATTTGTAGAAATGTTTTGTCTTTTGTCCAAAAGACGAAAAAAAAAATATTTGTGAAAAGAAACCGTCCATCATTAAACAGAGGTGGAGGCCTCCGGGTTCAACTGTCCCCCTCTTACAATGCTGTTATTGCTAGTATCACTCAGCCCTCTGTGAATAGCAAACAACCATCAGGGTGCTAATGATCCATCGTTAGGCTGATGGTCCTCCTTGATCATGTGAGCAGCTGGTTTCAGCTGTCATCAGCCAACTGGTTGATCCACTGTGAGAGGGTGCTATTTATAAGACTGAGCTGAATACAGCAGCTCAGACTGAAGAAGTCTTTCGGACGAAAGACGAAACGTTTCTACAATTTTTTTTTGCTTTGTTTTGTTTTGTTTTTTGAATGTCCAGAGGACCAGACTTAGCTTTTTTACATTTTTTTACCTGGATTATTGAGCATGCATCAGGGAATTTTCAATTGAAATCATGAAAAGATTAAACAATAATGTAAACAAATAAAACATTTATTTAAAACAATAATGTATGCTTGTAGCAAACATTAATAATGTCAAATAATACAGTATAAATACAGCAGCCTGAATTGTGAGCAGATGGGTATATGAATAGAATGCAGCAGCTTTAATCAGTCCTGGAGGTCACTGGTGCCTATATCCAGCAGTCACTGTGCGAGAGGCAGGGGACACCCTGGACATGTCTCCAGTCCATCACAAATAATTCAAAATACAAACGTAAACAAAGATTTCAGCCTACTGTATTGCATAAACATTTAACTCAAAATAAAATAGACTTCAAAATCATATTGCATTCATCCATGTTTCAAATGTGTATGGATGGATTTTGTTTAAAAGATTTGTTTGGTAAATCTTTTCAACAAAAGCCATCTATCCATCATCTTTACCAGCTTTATCTTTATCGGGTCCTGGAGGTCACTGGTTCGGATCAGATTTCTTCTTCTATCTGCCACCTTTCATTTTATGTATTTTTTCATATACTATGAGATATGCCCTGATGCATGCTCAATAATCCAGGTAGAAAAATCTAAAAAAGCTAAGTCTGGTCCTCTGGACATTCAAAAAAACAAAACAAAACAAAGCAAAAAAAACTGTAGAAACGTTTCGTCTTTCGTCCGAAAGACTTCCTCAGTCTGAGGTGCTGGGTTCAGCTCAGTCTTATAAATAGCACCCTCTCACAGTGTTACACAACCAGTTGGCTGATGACAGCCGAAACCAGCTGCTCACATGATCAAGGAGGACCATCAGCCTAACAAAGGATCGTTAGCACCCTGATGGTTGTTTGCTATTCACAGAGGGCTGAGTGATACCAGCAATCACAGCATTGTAGGAGGGGGACAGTTGAACCCGGAGGCCTCCACCCCTGTTTAATGACCATTCCATATGTTGCAGGGGTTTCAGAGACATTGAGACGTTTATTTTCTAAACACAACGTCCCAGTGGCTTTTAAACCTCAAAATACATTACGGCAAAAACTGGTTCATCCCAAAGATCCAGTCCCCCGGCAAAAACAGAGTAACATTGTGTATGCTGTTCAGTGTCAGGAGGGCTGTGATCAGTCTTATATCGGGGAAACTAAACAGCCACTGGCCAAAAGGATGGCCCAGCACAGAAGATCAACATCATCAGGTCAGGACTCTGCAGTCTACACTCATCTCCAGGCCAGCGGTCACTCTTTCAGGGATGAAGATGTTCACATCCTTGATAGAGAGGAACGATGGTTTGAGAGAGGAGTAAAGGAGGCCATCTTTGTGAAAAGAAACCGCCCATCATTAAACAGGGGTGGAGGCCTCCGGGTTCAACTGTCCCCCTCCTACAATGCTGTGATTGCTGGTATCACTCAGCCCTCTGTGAATAGCAAACAACCATCAGGGTGCTAACGATCCTTTGTTAGGCTGATGGTCCTCCTTGATCATGTGAGCAGCTGGTTTCGGCTGTCATCAGCCAACTGGTTGTGTAACACTGTGAGAGGGTGCTATTTATAAGACTGAGCTGAACCCAGCACCTCAGACTGAGGAAGTCTTTCGGACGAAAGACGAAACGTTTCTACAGTTTTTTTTGCTTTGTTTTGTTTTGTTTTTTTGAATGTCCAGAGGACCAGACTTAGCTTATTTGGACTATGAGATATGGTTTTATTTCCTTTATCTTTTTTTTTCCTTTCGATTTTGGGGAATGACAGTGAGACCTGGAGGGGTGTGGTTGGGAGGAACGGCCCCCCTGATCTGAACCCGAGCGGTGTTCTGTTGTTGGACTTCTGTGCTCGTCATGGATTGTCCATAACAAACACCATGTTCAGGCATAAGGGTGTCCATGTGTGCTCTTGGCACCAGGACACCTTAGGTCGCAGTTCGATGATCGACTTTGTTGTCGTCTCATCTGATCTGCGGCCGCATGTCCTGGACACTCGGGTGAAGAGAGGGGCGGAGCTGTCAACTGACCACTACCTGGTGGTGAGTTGGCTCCGATGGTGGGGGAGGATGCCGGTCAGACCTGGCAGACCCAAACGTATTGTGAGGGTCTGCTGGGAACGTCTGGCAGAGTCTCCCGTAAGACGGAGCTTTAACTCCCACCTCCGGGAGAGCTTTGAACACGTTCCGAGGGAGGCGGGGGACATTGAGCCCGAGTGGGCCATGTTCCGCGCCTCTATTGTCGAGGCAGCTTATCAGAGTTGTGGCCGCAAGGTTGTTGGTGCCTGTCGTGGTGGCAACCCTAGAACCCGGTGGTGGACACCGGCGGTGAGGGATGCTGTCAGGCTGAAAAAGGAGTCCTATTGGGCCTTTTTGGCCTGTGGGACCCCGGAAGCAGCAGATAGATACCGGCAGTCCAAGCGGCATGCGGCTCGGGTGGTTGCTGAGGCAAAAACTCGGGCGTGGGAGGAGTTCGGAGAGGCCATGGAGAATGACTTCCGTACGGCTTCGAGGCGATTCTGGTCCACCATCCGACGTCTCAGGGGGGGAAAGCGGTACGCGACCAACACCATTTATGGTGGGGATGGCGTGCTGTTGACCTCAACTCGGGATGTTGTGAGTCGGTGGGCGGAGTACTTCGAAGACCTCCTCAATCCTACTGGCACGTCTTCCACTGAGGAAGTGGAGCCTGGGGACTTTGGGTCGGGCTCTCCAATCTCTGGTGCTGAGGTCGCCGAGGTGGTTAAAAAGCTCCGCGGTGGCAAGGCTCCTGGGGTGGATGAGATTCGTCCTGAGTTCCTTAGGGCTCTGGATGTTGTGGGGTTGTGTTGGCTTACGCGACTCTGCAATATCGCGTGGACATCGGGGGCAGTTCCCTTGGATTGGCAGACTGGGGTGGTGGTTCCCCTATTCAAAAAGGGGGACCGTAGGGTGTGTTCCAACTATAGAGGGATCACACTCTTAAGCCTCCCTGGTAAGGTCTATTCAGGGGTTCTGGAGAGGAGGGTCCGTCGGATAGTCGAACCTCGGATTCAGGAGGAGCAGTGTGGTTTTCGTCCTGGTCGTGGAACACTAGACCAGCTCTACACCCTCAGCAGGGTCCTGGAGGGTGCGTGGGAGTTTGCCCAACCAGTTTACATGTGCTTTGTGGACTTGGAAAAGGCATTCGACCGCGTCCCTCGGGGGCTTCTGTGGGGGGTACTCCGGGAGTATGGGGTACCGGGCCCTTTGATACGGGCTGTTGGGTCCCTGTACGACCGGTGTCAGAGCTTGGTCCGCATCGCTGGCAGTAAGTCAGGCTCGTTCCCTGTGAGAGTTGGACTCCGCCAAGGTTGCCCTTTGTCACCGATTCTGTTCATAACTTTTATGGACAGAATTTCTAGGCGCAGCCAAGGTGTTGAGAGGATCCGTTTTGGTGGCCTTAGAATCGCTTCTCTGTTTTTTGCAGATGATGTGGTCCTATTGGCTTCATCAGTTCGTGATCTACAGCTTTCGCTGGAGCGGTTTGCAGCTGAATGTGATGCAGCCGGGATGAGGATCAGTTCCTCCAAATCCGAGGCCATGGTCTTGAGCCGGAAAAGGGTAGCATGCCCTCTCCGGGTCGGGGAGGAGGTCCTGCCCCAAGTGGAGGAGTTTAAGTATCTCGGGATCTTGTTCACGAATGAGGGAAAACTGGAGCGTGAGATCGATAGGCGGATAGGTGCAGCGTCCGCAGTGAAGCGGGCGCTGTACCGGTCTGTCGTGGTGAAGAGAGAGCTGAGTCAAAAGGCAAAGCTCTCAATTTACCGATCGATCTACGTTCCCACCCTCATCTATGGTCATGAGCTCTGGGTTATGACCGAAAGAACGAGATCTCGGATACAAGCGGCTGAAATGAGTTTTCTCCGCAGGGTGTCTGGACTCTCCCTTAGAGATAGGGTGAGAAGCTCAGTCATCCGGGAGGGACTCGGAGTAGAGCCGCTGCTTCTCCACATCGAGAGGAGCCAGTTGAGGTGGCTCGGGCATCTGGTTAGGATGCCTCCTGGACGCCTCCCTGGTGAGGTGTTCCGGGCATGTCCCACCGGGAGGAGACCCAGAGGAAGACCCAGGACACGCTGGAGGGACTATGTTTCTCGGCTGGCCTGGGAACGCCTTGGGATTCCCCCAGAGGAGCTGCTCCAAGTGGCTGGGGAGAGGGAAGTCTGGGCCTCCCTACTTAGGCTACTACCCCCGCGACCCGACCCCGGATAAGCGGACGAAAATGGATGGATGGATGGATGGATGGATTTTGGGGCTTTTAGAATTGATTCTGAATCGCCAGGACTAAGAATCGAGATTCTTTAAAGGGGACCTCAGATGTATTTTTTAAATTTTTATGGTATTTCTGTGGGATATCCAGACCCTATTCCTTCAATTTAATGCACAAAATAATTATTAGATAATCAATTATACCCTTTTTAATTCTGCCATTTTTAACTTTCGTTTTGAACGACCGGTTTCTTGAAGTCCACGCCCTTCAACGATCTGTTCACGCCCTCTGTAACAGCCAGTATCTGTAATGTGTTGTTGTTTTAAAATTAGCTCTTTTTTTATTACTCATTTGACTTACTGTTAGTGTTAGCTTAAGATAACTTACCGAAACCCGTCTGAGCGCGCCGCAGTTTGCTGCTCCTTTTAGCATTAGACCACCCGAATCCGAAGCTAATGTTAGCTTGTTCCTCTTCCGGTTTTCGCCAGCTCCGCTCGTTGCACGCGATGAGATTTTGGGAGTTATCGCTGTTCCAGTGAAGACAACACAAAGTTCACCAAGTGTCTCCCGTAAATTAATCTGTAAGGAGAAGGTCCTCTTGCTGCGAGCCTGCTGCGAGGCTGCTGCAAGGCTGTACAGTTGAAGCTCCGCTCCATCGCGCCGGAAGAGGGTCCCGTCGAACCCGGTCCTTCCGCCTGTGGTCCGCTCGTTTAATTTTTGCCGGCTGCGCGTTGGCAGCGATCGCAAATACACTAAAAATTGAACTAAAACATAAAAATAACAATTATACTTTATTTATAAAGCCATTTAAAAAAA
>JBBPBX010028188.1:7186-36745 GCA_038048925.1 Garcialebias charrua
ATAGATAGATAGATAGATAGATAGATATATATATACATATATAGATATACAGTATATATATATATAGTATATATACTGTAGTTATAAATATAGTTATTTTTTTATATAGATACCTATATTTATAACTATATATATATATAGTATATATACATATAGATACCTATATTTATAACTATATATATATATAGTATATATACATATAGATACCTATATTTATAACTATATATATATATATTATATATATACACAAATGAAAGAGTGGAGATCAGGTGGTTCTCTATGGACTTTAGATGTTTGGACAAGCTGACAATCTGGAGAAGCTCCACATATTTATTGACCTGACCCACTTAAGTGAAGACCAGATCAGTCACCTGGGCCCTGCTTGCTGTTCTGTTGCCCTGAAGGCTGCAGGTTAGGAAGAATTTGGAGTTAATTAAGTTCTGTTTAATTTCTGTCCAGTTTTATTAAAAAGTTATTTAAATCAAACTAAGTACACAACAGAGTATTTAACATCAGGGTGGATGCTCAGTGCTTTATTTATGGTTATTTAAGTGCGTTATGTAACGGTTTGATGATCCTTGTCACATATTTATTTAGGTTTTTTGTGTATTTATTGTCTAAATAAATAAATAAAAAAGATTTTGTCGCTGTGTTCTTTCAAATAGAAAATTATTTCACTGCATGTTCATGAAGAATCATCAATTTAAATGTTTGCATGAAAACAGGGTGACTATGAGAACTGTTTGTTTTCATCAACTCCCCCTGTGAGCATCGAATCTCATTATGTAACAAAACCAGAATATGAACAAGTCCAGCTGGAGTGCATCAACCCAGGTTTGACTCTTCTCAAGAGCTGAGTGTCCCCAGCAGCACGCAGCTGTTTTCCTCTTCTTCGGACCGTAGGTCTCTCTGGGTGTAAATTCCTCGTCTGAAGACCATCGACAATGTTTCAAAACTAGATGCGTAACACAGATAAAATGTCACACACTGCAGCAAAGTATTATAACATAACTTATTGAAAGGGTTATACATAATTTACGATACTTTATTACAAATACGCAAAGATTTGAGAAGGAAATAGTCGATCGGGTGACTGCGCCGACGCCATCTTAGAACTGTGTTTACAATGCATGCGCGTTCACGAGACAGGCCAAGCTGTGGAGGAGGAGCTAAGGAGGCGGAGTTGCAGGTCAGCCAGAGTCCAAGGGGGAGGAGGGAGAAGGGTTTCTGCTCAAAATTTTCCTAAGTTTCAGGGCTTTACAGAAACTGCAGACCGTGCCTTTAAGAGCGGCTTGAAGACCTTTCTTTTCGACCGAGCATACTCTGCCTCCTCATGATTCTACTTTTGATCTTAGCTGATATTGTTATTGATTTTAATTGTTTTATCATTTGTTTTATTGACATTTAATTATGTTGCTCCTTGTAGCACTTTGAGATTTGCATTAATGAAAAGTGCGTTATAAATTGAATTCATTATTATTATTATTATTAATCTGAGAAATGAATCACAGGAATACTGTATGAAAAAAGAAAACATGAGCATTTTTAAAAAATGTTTTATTTACTTTATCTACAAATTTAATTTGACCTTTAAAATATCCAAACTAACACTTTGATGATGATAAATTTTATTTCAGACAGACATTTCACCACAAAACATAATACTGAAGACTTTCATGTTTCCAAGTATATATACAATCTTAAATATCAAATAACCATACCCAATTTTTATATAATATACATTTATTTTATTTTCCTTTCCTCTAATGGTGACTGTGAGTCTGAAAAGGAGTATGATGAAGTTTAACTTATATTATCATACCCCTTATCCATTCAATAATTCATAGGATAAATAGTCTTCCTGTTGCCAATATCCCTTCCAGAAAAAAAGAAGTAATATTAATTTTAATAATAATAATAATTTTTAAAAAATAACAGTATTTTCTGGACTAGATGAAAGTATCTACATATACATACTCACGTATAATAGATATACATACACATCTACCTGCATAAATACATAGATAACATTTCCTTATTTACACATCCACATATATTTACACACATGTACACAGATCAGCACCCAATTGTCCAAATCATCCTCAGTTCTATCATTACCATCCAATTTCTCACCCTTGATCATCCTTATACTTTTGAATAATAATCATTTTTAGTCTTTTCTTAAAATACCTCATGCTTGGACTTTGCTTCAACTCTTTGGTGAGTTTATTCCAAATCCTCACTCCAATGACCGAAATGCACATTCTTTTCATTGTTGTTCTCACCTTCAAAGTTCTGAAATTCAGGTTTTCTCTATAGTCATATCTCCCGACTTTGTCAGTAAATAAATTTTGTATATTTTCTGGTAATAGTTTGTTTCTAACTTTATACATAAATTGTGCAGTTTGAAACTCTATCAAATCTTGGAATTTAATAAAATTAGAATCTATTTATACCTGATTTATATATTTTGATGTATACACCAGCAAATCATATGATTGCTGTTGGGAGAGTATAAAACTAGAAGCATGCATGTTTTGACGTAGATGGGGTGGCATATTTAAAAATGAAGTAGAGGCAATGTGCAATCAAACTATTCATTTCAACATTTATTTAACAATTATTTAACAATAATTTGATGAGCCACTATTTAATTCATGTGCACAGATTTAACTTATTTTTCCTTTTTAGTCTAACAGACATCATCAGTACGAGGGTATTATTGAGTATGAAGCACAAAGGATGTGAATTTTATTGCAAAAGTAAATTCAGTTGATGTTTAAATAGATTTTTTTTTTCCTAACCTGGATCCCTTTTATGTGCTGGAATTGATTGAAATCCAACGTGACTGCAGCGGCCACAATCTGAAGGACTTTACAACTTTTTAGATTTTTAAGAATTCTTCAAGGTGTTTCTTTCATACCTTTGGAATCCAGTTTTTATGACATAGTTCCTCTCAAGCCAGTCTCACGTAGTTTTACCATTTTAACATGGTTGCTTTCCAACAACATTACATGTATAAATACAATTATGGGTGCTTAAAGTTGTATTTTGTATAATAAATGTTTTATTTTTCAGTCTATTCATTCTTGCTTTATTAGCTGTACGCTTTATTCACCTTTAAATTTATTTTCTGTGAAGGATGCTATGATTTTGACAGCAAACCTTACCTTTACACATCACCCAAGTGCTTTTCTTTCACTATAAAACAATAAAACAAAACAGGGTAAATAATGTCACCATGTGTTACCTGCAATGTGTGGGAAAAAGAGAAAGAGGCAAGACAGAAACGAGGATATGAACACAGTAGAGGAGCAGGAAGGAAGCATAAAAGGAGAAAATAAAAATGGCAGAGACATTGGCTTTGCCGTGACAGTTTCCTCTCCCATGGCGGAGAAGATGTGTGCTCACATGCTCCAGCAGTCAGGCTGAAAAAGTCGTGCTTGTTGCATTCACTCCAGCCGAGCATCAGCACTCATGGTTGTCTGGTTGGCAAAAAGCTTGTTATCCCCCCACCCCGACATCCTTTCATTGTCTTTCTTTTCTCCTTTTCCACATTCACTTTTCCCACAACATGAGCATCTGCCTTCTGTTTGCTTCAACAAGCTCTGGTATTCATGGCCACCATGTAACAAGGAAACAAGCATCATAGGATTTTTTTTCTTTCTTTCAGGTGGACACAGGCTGCACAGCCAGACAACCCAGGTGGTGCAAAATGAAATGTTCATGATCCTGACAATCAAATTCTGCTCTGTCAAGCTAAAGCTGGAGCCCCTGGACTGGTGATGTAAGGGAACATCCAGTCTTAGAAAACTAAACTGAACAGTGATGATGGCAAGGGATCAATAAAGAAGTGTCACTTACAAATATATAAATATTATATATACTGAACTCACAATTGCAGAGGAGAAGTGAGTAAATTGGATTATAAAGACTGGATAAGTAAAAAAAAAAAAAGGTCTAACATTTACTGGGGACAAAGTCTAATGCAAAACGAGTAAAGTTCTTAAGTACAGAAAATGACACATTATTTTATTAGCATACAAACATTTTAAGGCAAAGCACATATTCCCAAATGAGAAGACCAATATTTACTTGCATTATTATTGTTATTTTTTAATCAGACTTACATAGAATACACTGAACCTTCTTCTGTTGGTTGCAAACTAAAACATGCAACTATGTTGGCCCTAAGATGTAAATGAACAACATTTGAGAAAACGAAAAAACATAAAAATACAAATAAACAGAATTACATTTTTAAAAATGGAATAACATTAAGCCAAAGTGGAAGTGGCCAAAGCGGAAGTAGCCCGAATCACATTAGAAAAAACTGAATCAAATTTGAAAAATAAAGTTAATAAAGAAAACCAATAATAATAATAATAATAATTATTATTATTATTGTTATTATTATTATTATTATTATTACTTTGTATTATTATTATTATTATTATTATTATTATTATTATTATTATTATTATTATTATTATTATTATTATTATTATTATTATTATTATAGTTAATAAAGTAAAATCAAACTTCCTATTTTGCTTAATGTAATTCCGTTTTTTCAAATGTAACTTAGTTTATTTATTTATTTATTTATTTTCAAATGCAATTTCATTTTTTCACATTTAATTCAGTTTTTTCTAATGTGATTTGGGCCACTTCGGCTTTGGCTTAATGTAATTCCGTTTTTTCCCCCCCAAATAATTATTGGTTGTTGTTTTTTTCAAATGCAATTCCATTTTTTCAAACGTAATTCCATTTTTTCTAATGTGATTTGGGCCACTTCCGCTTTGGCTTATTGTAATTTTTTTTTTTTTNAAAACGCTCCCTTTTAAACCGAACGTGTCGTCGACGACACGTTTTCACAAGCTATTTTTACATTGCCGTAACTCTGCAACCGTTTGCGCTATCAGAAAAATTTAAACGGTGTTTGAAAGAAAAAAGAGTGCGCTTTTATGCTGTTTTTGCTACAGTTACGGTAGTCACTCTCTCCCGGCTGCAGCGCTGGGGAAAGCGAGGCTTTTGTCTTCAGCAGAACGGAATGCAGCGTGAGCAGGCAAACATGAGCAGCAGAGCAGAAATTCAACAGAAACGATGTCAAAACTAATGTTTTTCAAGGAATAAAAAGACAATAAGGAGATTCCTAGATGATTTGGAGAAGTTTCTTTTTGTTCTTCTGAAGAAAAAGCTGAAAAAACATTTGATCTAATAACTTTTTGAATTTTATTTCTGAATGAATGAGGCTCGCTTGTTACTTGTGGATAATAGTTTTTACTGGGTACACATAATAGGATGTATTTATAGTTTTATTTTATGTTGATTTTAGAATAGTTTATCAAGTCTATAAGATATTCTAATCATCAGTTTGTACTTTGTCTGTGTAGAAGTGCACTATATATGAAAGTCTCAATACAACAGCACCACACCACATTGCTGTGACCAACTCATTCCTGATACACAAGGACCAGTGTGTCACTATGAGAAGTAAGATGATGACCAGAGATTCCAAGAAGAGCTGGCAGCACACCTCCTAGGTGTTCCTCTTCGAAATGAGCCACAAAAAGGAACCTGTAGACCATCTCCAGCCCCATGCAGCAATGATCAGGCAATGTGTCTCAGAGAGCAAGCATGAAGGCGGCGCTGCAAGCACTGAATAAGAAAAGCACAGCCTGGAGTTGTGAGGCCTGTGATGTGGGCTTGTGCCTCAGCTGGAGAGAAACTGCTTCAGGGAATACAAACAAAGGCTCAGGACAATAATAAGAAATGGGGGAGGGGAAAAATCGCCTGTAAATAGTTAGAATTGTTAGTCTGTTTCTTGTTTGTAAAAATATGTGGGAATAAAAAAAACATTGTAAATGTGTTCTATAGTGTTGAAATTGTTAATTTGTGATGCAAAATCTGTACTTCATGTACAAATGCAAATTTTTATTTGCATAAAATCACTAAAATATATTTTCGTTTTTTGTTTTTTAGTGATATTAAACAGTTTTAATAGTGGTTTAGTATCAAGTATAATGTAAAACAATGCCAGATATTGAAAGTTCTACATATTCTGGAAAAATGTGCTGAAGCACTGGGCCATAGGACATTTTCTTCCTATTTTCTAGTGAAAAACAAGTAAAAAATGCCAGGCGGAAATTTGAGGAAATTTGAGGCTTAGGTGTAAAAGGGACACTCCACCCACGTGAAGAGAGCACCCCACCCACTTCCAGAGAACTGCCCACCCACTTCAAGGCGGCTCTGCGGCAAATGCGTAATGAACGCGGGTGGCCCAGAGCCACCCAGGGGAGCCCCGGGCCATTGAGGGCTGGCCAATGCGAAAACGGCTAGAAAAAACCGACACATGCACGGAGAGAACATCCAGACTCCACCAAGAAAGGCTCCCAGCCGGGTTTTGATGCAGCAACCTTCCTGCTGAGAGGCAACAGCTCTACCAACTGAACCACCGTGCTGCCCATGCTGCCAAATCTAAACTGCCTCTGATCACAACATCACACCCTCAGCTGACATGCTAACTTATCCTTCCATCTAATGATGTCTACAGCTCTGTGACTACCTGGTTTGATGGTTCACAGGCACATGAACAACAGTTGACTTTAACCACAAATGCTGCCTTAGTCCTTACATAAACGACACATTGAAAAGAGGTAAAACATCTCAGCCCTGGTTTGAAAGTAATTTGTAAAGGGGACTGAATAAATTAAAGCTCTTAAACCAAGTTCAAGGAAAGAAGAAAGAAACTTGTACTTTGAACATTTCTGCAAGTCTTGCACAGTCTCTTCAGACAGTGCATGAAGGCTTTAGAGTGAAATAATTGCAACGTTGGTGGTTTAATTCTTTCCCCCTCCACATGCCAAATGTCACAGAGCAAGAAGCAGAACCTTTCCAAGCTGATGGACTTTCAGAAGACTAGCTGAAGCAAGGCTTGTGTGTAAACTGATTGGGACTGCCACTCATGATTAAGTCTCTGTCTGAAGTAAAAGATGTACAAGTCAATAGATGCTCAACTGCCCATTGTAATTGGTAATATTGGTAATATAGTTGACAAGCCTCAGACACCCTTAAATATAAAGACAGATTAAAAAAGGGCTGTGTTTGTCAGATATATATCAATAACTAGACCAGTGGTTCTTAACCTTTTTTGAGGAACCAAACCCACCAGTTCCATATGCCCACTCACTGAACCCTTCTTTGGTAATAAATAAAATGTGATTTTTTTTTTTCTCCCTAATTCCAAATTCAATTTACTGGTGCACAAAATGAGCCGTGCATCAACATCACCTTGCTCAAAGAACAAAACCAACACAGTGCATGAACTCACAACAAATTACGGCATTACTTTATTCTGTCCCCATAAGAGTTTCATCCCCAAAAAATATATTTGTACTATTTTTCTAATTAAAAATAAAATAGGATTTATTTGAAGAATTTAACTTTTTTTTTTTTGGAATTTTGTCATTTTGAATACACAAAAAAAATTTGGGGGGCCAGAGTAAAGCATTGCTCAAATTACATACCTGCAAATCAGTGTGACTTCTGCTGTTGTTTCTGGGAGACCAGTTGGGATATGCGTTGGCTTCACCTTGGCAAGTGCTACTCTCATGTCATCTTCACAGCAAAGTCTGTTCCTTTTCTTTGTTTTTATGTCCAGCATCCTCGAAAAGGATTGCTCGCAAAGATATGTTGTGATAAATGGTTTAAAATATTCCAGGGTTTTTTCTTTACCTCTGCGGCAGAGGCTCCGCCGAACCCCTGAGACCGACTCATCGAACACCTGGGGTTCGATCGAACCCAGGTTAAGAACCACTGAACTAAATAAAATAAAATGCACGAAAAGGTTCATGACAAAATAGTCTCACAAACTGGAATCAATTTATGAAATAACTATTAAACTTAGATCAACCAATTATGTGATATACTGTATCTAGAAAAATAAGCCTACAATTGTTTGTTACACATTATTATTCCTTTGCCTTCTGTATTACCTTAAGAAAAGTCTACGTTTTCCACCAGATGCAGCAGCGAGGCTCAGTACAGAGTGGCAGAAGTTGATTGAGTTGATGTTCTGAAGCTCTGCGAGGCCTCTCAAGAAAGGCTCCCATGGGTTTCCCTGTGGTTCAGGAATATGCCGGGGGCCACGCTGGTTTCAGTTGACAGGGTCCCCCCCTTAGGTCCCCACGGCTGCCAGGATGAAGAGAATGCTCCAGAGTTGACGCGCTGTGACAGGAGCTGATGTGGTCGTCCGCGTCCGTCACTGCTTTCATTTCCTACGCTCCACCATTGATCCATCAGCAGGGTGACGTTACTGACACGCTCGTTTAATCTGCTGCAAAGAGTTCGGCCTGTGGAGCACATCTCCTGAGGACGAGAACAGACCCTGAGCTGCAGGAAACCAGAACTTTTTCCTGCCGTGGTTCAAGAAAAACATTGCTGCAGTGACGTGTCTGAATCTTGGACTTGTCTTGGTTTTACAAATACATTTTCTCATGATGGAGAAAACTAAAATGTATAAAATTTGAGAGACTCACTAAAGGTAGCTTGCTGAATGAAGTGGGTTAATATCAGAAATTGTATTGATCAGGGGGGAAAAAAAGCATACAATTATTCCACAGAGAGCCTATTCTATTAGTTTGTGATGGATATTTCAAGTGTGACAGTGACTTCAATTAAAGCTTTCAGACACCCCCACTCTTGTGAACCTGTATCTTCCCCCGTGTGTTGTCACAGCCGCTTGACATGTTGTTTCAGGAGCAAAAACAAGAGAGCATTGCCGGTGGAGACACAAGCCTGCGTTTGGTGAGCAAAATTAAAGGTCATTTTGTGAAAGTGAAAATTAATGTGAGCTATCAATTTCAGCCTTTTAAAAAAATATGACATATTTCAGCTTGACACGTCCTAATTAAGCCATCAATAGTGTGGCAACAGTGGCTAATGGTGCAGTAGACACAACGGGGATAAGTTGTTTTTACACATTTTAAAAAGGCTCTGTTGCTGTTGGGAAGTTTTAAATGAGAGCAGAAACATTATTTATGCTCCCGATATGTGTTGATTCTCTTGGTAAAGTGTTTGCATATTAAAGCTATACTTCAAATCCTTTAAAGTGAGGTTTAGTGAGAAGGTCATGAACAAATAATGTCTTACCTGCTGCACATAGATCTTTAAACAGCCTTCATTTGGGAGAACAGAATTTAATTCTGTCTGCATTTATGAGTAACATAACAGTATAACAGTAGTCAAGACCAAAGAGGATTCTTGGTGATCTAAAAATACAAATACATTTTTTACAGCAGTTTATTCAATAACTTTAAAAAAAATGCCTACTATCAGTTGAATCACTTGGTATGTCTGCAAAAACTATAAAATGTAAAAAAAACATTATTCCTGGTGGGCATGCCCCAAACTGCATAGAAAGTGCTACAGCTACTTGCTGCTGCCACTATTTGTAGAAGATAATCATAAAGTAAAATTAAAATAAATATTTAATATTAAAATGAATAGTATTACTTTCAAAAATGTTTACAATATAGTTCTTACATGTACACAACTGTTAAGGTTTATTTATCTATAGTTGAGCTGTTTAAGATGTTTGTGATCAAATACAAGCAGACACTAGCAGGGGTGCCCACACTTTTTCAGCATGTGAGCTCCTTTTAAAACGACCAAGTCAAAGTGATCTATAGTGGTCTGTTATCTCAGTCCTTTCTTTCACCAGAGTTCATACATTTTTTTTCTCTGGTGCGTTGTTGCGCATGGAGCGCGTAATTACGTACACAGAAGGCTGAGTGATGAAATGTGTTCATGCGAGCAGATGCTTCATGTTGGTTTCGGATGGACCCAGCGAGGCATAGACTACATCCTGCTTCGCCTTTAACCCACTAGCGAGAGCCTTAAAGGGTGAAGTCTACTGTATACGAAATAGAACGTTGGTATATAGTGAGGATGGATGATAGGCTGACAACTATTTTTTAATGCCATGCAATCTATCAATAATGCCTTTGCGATCAACCAGTAGATTGCAATCAACGTACTGGGCACCATGGCCCTAGAGCAAACTCAAACAAAGCAGCAAAAACCAAACCAAGCAGGACTGACATGGCATCTTGTTCCTCCAGGTCAACAACAGCAACCCAGACTGTGGAACATCTACCTTTGCAAATCAGAGCTGCTCAGACATTGATCACCTATAATCCTGGCTTAAAACCCATTTAGCTTGGCATTTAGGTCTATCTGAGCAAGACAATTTGACATTTATTGTGCTAGTTTATTCATTTATGGTGTACTTTCTTTGATATTTAGTTGTATTTGGGTTATTATTTGTTGCTTTATCAAAGGGTGCATTGATAAAATACTTTTTCTAAAGCATTTCGGTAAGCCAGAAGGTAATTTAAATCTTGGTGTACAGTAGTCCCTCAGTTATTGTGGGGGCTACGTTCCACACACCCCCCGCAATAGGTGAAAAACGGTGAAGTAAGAATGCTATTTTAGTGTGTATATAAATGCTTTATAAACCCTTCTCACACTTTTGCAAAGTTCTAAACTCTTAAACTTACATAATTTTAACAACATACTGTACCGTACAATACTGCAAAATTTTACTCACAAAGCCCACTGCCCCATCCAAGTTGATGTGCATGTGGATAATTGAGCTCCAGGAAGCTTCAGGATTACAGTATTTGCGACTTTCCTGCCAGTTATGTGAGCTTAATAGATATTGTAGATTTTTGTTGCAAAACATTCCCTCCATTTTGGCAGAAAGCAGCGGCCGGAAGTACTATTGGCTTCTGAGGAGGTTTGTTCTTTGATTGGTGTTACAGTGCAGGCTTATCTAAATAAAACTAGAAAATGGTGGAACCTGGCCAACGTTTTTTTGGTTAACTTTTTATCTCAAACTGACCGTCCCAATCACGTGAGTAATATTCAAGTTGTTAATCATCGAAAAACTGCAAAAGAGAAAGTCCGCAAAAGTCAAACCGCGAAGAAGTGAGGGACTACTGTATATATAATCTTGTTTATGTTTATGTTTATTAAATTTGTTCATTTTTTTTAAAAGAAACAATACAAGACAATCCCATAAATGATAATGTACAAAATATAAAAAAATGAAAGGTAGCAGAAAGAAGAATAAATCTTATTATATCTGCCCCTTTTTTCCAACAATCAGATTAAACAATAATAATCTTCAACCAACAGTACAAAATGACTAACTCTTTCTAATTTTCTAACTAATACAATACACATTACGCTATTTCATATATATTTTTTTAACACATTCGTTTTGATCATTTTCTTAAATGTAAACATTGACTTGGCATTTTTAACTACATTCTCCAAGCCATTCCATAATCTAATTCCCTGGATTGAGGTAGAACGTCCCTTCAAACTAGTTCTGAATTGTGGTTTTACAAACATCTCTGTCCCCTTAAAGCTGCACTATGTAACTTTGTAGTGCAGTCTGTAACTTTTCTAACAATATATTTTTAACATATTTCTTCACTCTGTCACTATCTACTGACAGACTGATGTTAGACAAAGTAATCTCTGAAAAAAACTATAGTCCCCTTGCTTCTCTATCAGCATTTATAAAAACACTAAAAACACAGAGTGACCCGTCCTTAACCAGCCAATAAAAACAGAGTTTGTAACCAGCCAATAAAAACAGAGCTTGAATTTGAATCAGCCAATAAAAACAGAGCTTGAATTTGAATTTCAGCAGAGCCTCCCCCTCAGAGCCATATATGGCTCTGAGGGGGAGGGATCAGAATGCTTTGCCTGTTGAAAATTTTTCTAAGTTCTGCACTCTACAGAAAGTTACACATAGCACCTTTAAGATTATAACAACTTTGTCTTTTAACAAAATGCATTTGGATATTTAAAGGTAATGCATTATTTTGAGCCCTATACATAACTGATAAAATATTATAGTCTACCAAATCATGGAACTTCAATAACTTCAGTTGATAAAATAATGTACTTGATGGATGACGGTAATGTTTTCTAGTGATAATTCTTACAGCTCTTTTCTGTAATACAAAAATAGGCTTTGTGATTGTTTTACACGCTTTCCCCCAAACATCAATACAATAGATTAAGTGTGGAACAATGATTGTGTTATACAACAAATACAGAGCTTTATCATTCAATAGGTCTCTGACTTTGTACAGTACTGCAATCGATTTAGCTATTTTTATTCTTACAGAATTTATGTGTTGTTTCCATGTCAGTTTGTCATCAATGATAACACCCAAAAACTTCACCTCATTCACTCTACAAATCTCAACACCCTCAATTTTGAGTGGAACATCAACAGTTTTCTTTTTATTACTGAATATCATGTAATTAGTTTTTTCTAGATTTAATGATAATTTATTTATTTTAAACCAAGTTTGTATCTTGACAAATTCTGTCTTTATCAATTCCAACATTTGTTCTATATCTTCACCTAAACAGAAAAATGTGGTATCATCAGCAAAAAGTACACATTTAAGGAGTCCTGACACATTTACCAAGTCATTCACATATAAAATAAATAGCTTTGGTCCAAGTACAGAGCCTTGGGGAACTCCACATGTGATATTACAGAGGTCAGATCTTACATCATTTATTTGTACAAATTGTTTCCTATCTTTCAAGTAGCTAGATACCCACTGTAATGCTGGTCCTCTAATACCATATTTGTTCAATTTTTCAAGGAGAATGGTGTGATCAATAGTATCGAATGCTTTTTTTAAATCAACAAAAATACTGATACAATATTGTTTTTGATCGACAGCAGTAGTTATTTGTTCCATTAATTCCATGAGAGCCATTGATGTAGAGTTTTTTGCTCTAAACCCATACTGACTGTTGCTTAGAATATTTTGTTTATCTATAAATTGATCTAGTCTGTTTACAAATAGTTTTTCAAGAATTTTTGAAAACTGTGGTAACAAGGATATAGGTCTATAATTGTTGAACACACATTTATCACCATTTTTAAAAAGAGGAACTACCTTAGCTACTTTCATATTATCTGGAAATATTCCTGTTGAAAATGATAAATTACATATATATGTAAACGGCTCAATAACATGGCTCATTATGTCCTTTACAAACATCATATCCATGTCCACCCAGTCTTTTGATCTCTTGTCTGTAAGATTTTTTACTACATTCATTATTTCCTCTTTGTTAGTTCCATTTAGAAAAATACTATTTGCACAACCTGTAATTGAATGGATCACATTATTATCTACTTTTGGTATTTTAGCTGCAAGGCTTGATCCAACATTCACAAAATATTGATTAAATCCATTTACAATTTCATTTTCATCATGAACTTCATCGTTGTCTTTTACAAAATATTTTGAAATACCAGTTTTTGCTTTATGATTCTTCAGGACACTATTCATTACTCGCCATGTTGCTTTCATATCACCATTACTTTTATCTAATAATTTACTATAATATTCTTTCTTATGTTTCCTTATAATCCCTACTAATTTATTTTTATACTTTTTATATTTTTCTTCAGCGCTCTGACTTCGCAATTTCAAGAAACATGAATACAAATAATTCTTTTTTTTACAAGCATTTCTCAACCCTTTTGTCATCCATGGTTGATCAACCATATTTCTCTTTGTGTAATTTGTTTGCACACAATTCTTTTCATACAGAGCTTCCAAGATATTCATAAACTCATCATATGCTCTGTTCACATCATCAACATACACTTCATTCCAGTCTTGTTTATCTAGATCCTCTTTTAATTTTTCCAAAACTTTTTTGACGTGTTTATGATCTTTTTCTTCGTTGTAACTGCTTTTGTGATGCTTTGATCATTTTTATAGATTGTGAAAACTGGTAAATGATCACTTAAGTCGGTCGTTAAGATACCACCTATCACATCCCCATTTGTTATATTTGTGAAAATATTATCAATTATTGTGGCACTATGAGTTGTAATTCTTGTTGGCTTTGATATCAATGGATACATATTTAAACTGTACATTGAGTTTATAAATGTGCTGATGTTATTTGAATCTGTTTTATTTCCCATATCAATGTTAAAGTCTCCACACAAAAAAACTTTTTTATTAAAACTCTTCTCCATTAGCTCCAAGATTTTATCAGTGAATATTTCTATATTTGCTCCTGGTGATCTATATACACAACTTATTATTATGTTTTTATCGTTTTTGTTTATTATTTCTATTGTTATCATTTCCATAATATTATCAACTATTATTGACATTTCACTATTTAATTTACATTTTATTTCATTATTGACAAATAGAGCGACTCCACCACCTCTTTTATTATTTCTGTTCATATGATATAATTCATACCCCTCGATGTGAATATTACTTGTGTTATCATCATTGAGCCATGTCTCTGACAGCGCTATTATCGTAAAAGTTCTATTTAACTGTTTTAAGTAATCTGTTATTTTGGATATGTTTGCATTTATACTTCTGCTATTAAAGTGAATAATAGAGAGAACTCCATTTGATATATTGATGTCATTAAACTGCTCTTCATTATAATATTCGCTATCTTTTATTACAGGAATTTTTTTTGCATCAATCACATTTTCAACATTATATATTTTAGGTTCTGAGTCTTCGTATGTTGTCATGTTCTAATGTATTTGTTCATTTCACTGTATATTTTGTCCATTTTGAGTGTGAGTTGTTTCATTGATTTGTAATTTTTCATCTCCTGAGTTCATCCAGATCCTTCAGTTCTTTTGTCATTATAGGCTAAGACCCTTCCTGTGTTTTGATAAAGATGAATCCATTTCTTGTCCATGTTGATGCTATTTTGTTC
Source organism: Garcialebias charrua (assembly GCA_038048925.1). Lineage (NCBI taxonomy): Eukaryota > Metazoa > Chordata > Actinopteri > Cyprinodontiformes > Rivulidae > Garcialebias > Garcialebias charrua. The sequence goes on from JBBPBX010028188.1 coordinate 22,004, forward strand.
TGTTTTTTAACAACCTTGCTTCACGTGCAATGTTTCCATTTTTTTGGTTAGATGTTCATTTATGTAAACTTTTGATCCCTGCAGATTTTTTTTGCTTGCATAATTACATTGTTTTTTTAACTTCCTGCTAATGAACTTGACAACTACTGACAGATTGAATCTTGGTGATTTACTGGGCAGGGTGTGACAGAACGAAATGTCCCCATGTTCTATGTCAATGTTCCTGTCCTGTAAAAAAGTAACTGCATGCTCCTCCAGAGTCTGTAGTTCTTCCTGTGGTGAATTCTCCATTTGGTTAGTGTTAGTAAGAGATTTTACATATGTCCGACACTAACTAACATCAAGTCCTGAGATCACCAAGTTGTCTTGCTTTGTGTATTGTTCTAAGTCATCTATTTTTTGTTCCAGTTCAGCTATTTTATTGTCTTTGCTAATTATCAGTTCTTTCAGTTGTCTTATTTCATTAACCAGACCGGCCTGGGAATCTATTTTTGCTGATAATTTTGCTAGTTCTTCACCCATAAAGTTGAGTGATTGTTTAAAGTCTTGCATTTCTGCCGAGTTGTTTCCCTCCGACTCTGGTGACTTTTGTCCTCTATTTCTCGTCATACTTACAGAGTTTGTAATCTAGTGGTAGCAGGTCTCTGGTTGATGGTTTGTTTGCTGAACCACGTGGCCCTTCCACAAGGCTCACAGGCCTTATGGTACATTCAGACCGAACAGCGTTTCAACTTCCAAAAAGCTTGTCACGCACGCAAGTGGACGCACTTGGTGTCCAGACTAACACTTGGACCAGAACGCCAGAACGCGAAACTGCTGCGGGGTGTGTGGGAGGAGCTTACCGGTATACCGAGTCCTCACTGCACTCCGCCAGGCGAGGAGCTTTTTATTTCTGTCTCTGTGGAGCAGACTTGACTGGTCGTGAAGGACTTGTCGCGAACACACAGCTACAATGAGTTTCTCTTCCATAGTCCATGACTCCGCGGGTTTTTTCTGTGTCCCACAAACAATACGTCACATAGTTGCGCAATCGTTTCCGCGTCACTGGTTTCCGCGTCACATAGGGACTCTCCCCCTGACCCCCTCTCTTCTCCCCCCGACTCTCCCTGATTGGTTGACACACCAACCAATCAGGTAGAGTTGAGCGGCGTTTGAAAGTTTGAACGGCGAAATCTTCAGCATGGTGAATGCGTGGTTTGGAGGCTGAAGCCGGTTCACGTGCACGGAAAACGCTTTCCAGCACGCTCAACACGCACGCGACGTGACGCCCGACGCCAAGATGCGGCTGGAAGCGCGTCCCCCATTGACTTTGCATGTAAGCTGGACGCTCCTGCCGTTGAAACGTTGTTAGGTCTGAATGCACCATAATGATGGTGGCTATGGTCCAGCACCCAGATCAGCAGTATCAGATCAGAACTCACGGTTTCAGCAGCCTGCAGCAATCAGATCTGTTATCCGAAGAGGTTTGCTAACTAGCCCGATTTAGATGGCGGTCCTCCGGTTCACGCAAGGTGCTCGGCCTCCTTCGGTCGCAGCAGCTCTGATGTTAGCCCAGTTAGCATAGCACGTAGCTCCAAGTGCAGCTCTGATGCTAGCCCAGCTCCAGACGAAGGTCCTCCAGTTTGCGCATGACGCTGGGCCCAGCTCGAAGCTCCAGGCGGCGGTCCTCCGGTTTGCGCGCGGTGCTCGGCCCAGCTCGAAGCTCCAGGCGGCGGTCCTCCGGTTTGCGCACGGCGCTCGGCCTAGCTCGTAGCTCCAGGCAGCGGTCCTCCGGTTCACGCACGTGCTCGGCCTCCTCCGGTCACAGCAGCTCGGATGTTAGCTCAGTTAGCACAGCACGTAGCTCCGATGCTAGCCCAACTCGTAGCTCCCGACAGCGGTACACCGGTACTTGCACGGCGCTCAGCCTCCTTCGGTCGCAACAGCTCCGAGGTCTGCACACAACACCTGTCGACAGATTTTCAGTCCATGCGACGTTCAGCCCTCTCTGGTCGCGGCGGCTTCGAGGTCGGCTAGCCAGCTTAGCCTGTGGCTCGAGACGCAAGCTCACAGATCCGTGCTCGGCCCTCTCCAATCAACGATTCAAAATCGGTCAGCCAGCTCAGCTCGTGGCATCTGGTGGTGACTCTTCAGTTCGTCCGCGACGTTCAGTTCATGCCAGATATATACATATATTTCTTTAATTTACGTTGCTTTCAGCTGGATCTCAGCTATCGCCCTGTTGCTCCAGCGATGACGTCACTTCCTACTAATCTTTGATTTGATTTGAGATTGCAACAATCCACTTTGTTCTTGGTCCCACTCAGACTAGTCGTCAGCTCATCAGTCTGGTCAAACTATAACTCTGCTTCTCTAAATCATGTTTTTTTAAGAGATATTCACATCAGGTAAGATAACTGTTCAGAGCCTTTTGAACTAGGGATACACAATATTGGATTTTTGGTCAATATTCAATATGCCGATATGTTAAAACGTATTTGGCCGATAACCGATACCATTACTTTTTTTTTTTCTAGACCTACTTACAGAGACTACATAGCTTCCTCTGCTGTGGAATTAAAATACTACACTATTCTGCATGGTATTTGTCCATCTGGCCTGCTACCAAATGCAGATGACAAAAAGAGGGCTGAAAATGATGCAATACTTCAACTTGGATTCTGTTTATTGTCAAAATAATGCATGACATTTACTCTCTGTAGCACAATGACAACACTTGAACAACGCAAATCTGCAAATTTACAAATCTAAACTCAAAGGTGCATGATATGCTATGCTATATGATATGCTATATGCTAGACTTCCTGACCGGGAGACCACAGACAGTGCGGGTCGGGAGTAACACATCTAGCACCATCACATTGAACACAGGGGCCCCACAAGGATGTGTGCTGAGCCCCCTTCTATTCACCCTGCTAACACACGACTGCACACCATCGTACAGCTCCAACCACTTCATCAAGTTTGCGGACGACACAACAGTGGTGGGTCTCATCAGCAACAACGATGAGACGGACTACAGGAACGAGGTGAGCCGCCTGGCCTTGTGGTGCGGACACAACAATCTCACTCTCAACGTGGAGAAGACAAAGGAGATTGTTGTGGACTTCAGGAAGAAGGATGCCCAACATGCCCCTCTGACCATCAACAGCACCGCAGTGGAGAGAGTAGACAGCACCAAGTTCCTGGGAGTGCACGTCTCAAAGGACCTGTCCTGGAGCAGGAACACTGCAGCACTGGCAAAGAAGGCTCACCAGCGTCTCTACTTTCTCCGCAAGCTGAAAAGGGCTGGAGCTTCAACCCCCATCATGAGCACCTTCTACAGAGGTGCCATAGAAAGTGTCCTGACCAGCTGCATCACTGTGTGGTTTGGTGCATGTACTGCATCCTGCCGCAAGAGCCTCCAGCGCATTGTGAGAGCAGCTGAGAAGATCGTGGGCACCTCCTTGCCCTCACTGCAGGACTTACACAGCAAACGCCTCACTCGGAAAGCCCACTGCATGGCAGGTGATCCCACACACCCACTACACAGCTGCTTCAGACTGCTGCCATCAGGGAGGAGACTGAGGAGTCTCCAGGCTCGAACCAGCAGACTGAGAGACAGCTCTGTTCATCAGGCAGTCAGAATGCTAAACACTCTGCCTGCTCTGCCCCCCCTCCCATTTGAACTGCCTTAACACTAAAACTTTCTCACACATTACCACACAACACAAAGATTTTAACACTGGACTCTGTGTCATCAAACGGGTTATTCACTAAACTCTCGGTCATGTGCTCATACAGTTTGCACTACTTCTCATACTTGCACTAATGTTTGTATTACATCACTGCCTATAATCATAATACTGTTTACATTCTCTGTTTACATTTATTAATACTGTTTACTTTTATTACTACTGCTTACATGTAATTACTACTGTTTACATTTACACTACTCTAATATCTACACCACTGCTGATACATATACAGTGTGCTCTGAACGGTCTTATTTAGGGATGCCCAATGTGCCTTACTGCATATGCCACTTTTTGCCTCTATAACAACATCAACTACTACCTCATACATATACTGTGTACATTAACTCATACGCTGCTTTGCCACTTTGCAAATGTCAATGCTAGAAACCCTTAGTTTATTTTAGTTATACTTTTTATACTCTTTTTTTATACTAGTATGCAAAAACTCAGGCCAGTATTATGTTCATTAAATGTTTAATGTTTTAGTTTTAGAGTTGGTGTAAATTTTCATACTCTTATACCACTATGCAAAAAAAACTCAGGACAGTGTTAGTTTTACTATTTTATGCTTATGTCTATTATTATATGTTTCAGTGTTTCAATGTTTAGATGTTTACTGTTGCACCGAGGGACTGAGAGAAACGCAATTTCGGTCCTGTGTATGTCCTGTACAGTACATATTGCAGATCTGACAATAAAGTTGACTTTGACTTTGACTTTTGATATGTCAATGTTGTGTTGGCACTTCAGGCATCCTTGTCACTGGGTTGTCATACAAAAAAGAATGGCAGATGTCCATTATTTAATTTTATCGCTAATATCGGTCGATACGATACCATGCCAATTATATCGTGCATCCCTATTTTAAACCAAACTTTAAAAGATCAAAACTACCCCTTTAATACGTATGCCGCTGTAAGAGTGGAATCTCAACTTGTAGTGGTAACTCATTATTGTGATTCGGAGCCACCAGCATTGATCTTGTGCATTAGATGTGATTTCATTAGTTTTTTTCTTCCTATAAAAAAGCTGACAATTTCCCACCAGGACATTTGGATTCTCCAGAAAAAGGAACTTTCTTTACTAGCTTCACATTCTTTAAACTGTTTCTTCTCCTCCTTCTGCCCGGTCCCTTCCACTCAGAGAATAAATAAGATAAGGGAGAGCAATGAACGCATCCATCATTCAAAGTGGAAAAGGGTAATTTAGCCGGGCCCTTTTGACAGCTTTACAACATTGTGCGCTATTCTATTTTAATTGGCAATCATGAATTAACTGAATGAGAGCCATGTTCGCTGCCAATGTCTTTCTTATTGCAGCTTTTAATTGGGTTGACTTGATGAGTTCCTGAGATATAACCAGACAATATATTCTCATGATTGGCGATACGTTTGTTGCCATATAATCAGGCCGGAGACAAATCAAACACACACCACATTCTGTCACTGGGCACGTCTTGTATGATTGACGGAGCACGGTGAGTTTCACGTGTCACGTGATGAACACTTGGTGCTAACTTCAGACAGACATGTTGTTTGGAGTCAAAAAGCAAACATTTTTAAATGTATTCATCTGTCTCAAGCAATTATAGATCGTCCTAAATGGAGTTCACCTGCTTCAGCTTTTTTACTTCATAATGTAGTTTGGGTAATATTGCTAATTAACAAAAATTAGTAAAAAGGTAACCGTGGTCTTGATTTGATACACGTGCGCGTGTTCAAATAAAATACATTTTCTTATTATTTTGTTGCTAATGATTAAGATGATCCCTACGGCTATTCTAGAGTCAGCCTACTCTTTTACATACAAGGTCAAATGTTCAAAGCGTTTCCCTTTTTCTTTTCTATTTTAGAAAAAAAAAAAAGGAATTAAACATTAATGGGCTGATGAATAAATATTTTGTGTCTCCAGGACTCAGCACTTTCTCCCATTTCTGCAGCTGGCTTAATTAACTCTTCCTGAAGCTTTGAGTAAATTAACACGTCTCTTTCAGTGTCCTTTGACATTGTTTTTCCTCCTTTTTTCCCTTCTCCTTTACATCTTGTTTTTTTATTGGTCAAAGTGAGTTATGCAGCTATTTAATGCAGCATTGTACCACATGAAGGGACGCATAATAATTCAACCTTAGAGTCACTATTTTAACTTACAGTGCAGATTTTTTTTTCTTCAGATGTAATGTAGATCATTAGCTTGAGGCAAGAGCACACTTGGGATGTTTTTTATTCACCAAATAGCATAAGTTTAGCTTCTGAATTAAGACATTTTTGCATATCTCTGATTCAGAATAGTGCATATCAGAAGCTTGATCTAGATTTTGGACAATTTTGTATCTTAGTAATGGAAAAATACATAGTATGTCTCTGTTGGAAACTGCTGTCTCATGGTTAATATTTTTATATATTTTCTGTGCTGCCCACTAAAGACACATATTTCTTTCTACAAAAAGCTTTCCTGATCTATTATTGAATATTCTCTCCTTTACTATTCCAGACGGAGGTTAGGCAAGAGTTCCACCCTGTAATTGCTTTCATCTTTGGGCTTGAACTGCAACTCTGTACATTAAAAAAACAAAAAGGTTGAAATTCCAATACTGTACCAATATGAATATGAAGAAATATCATGTTTATGATAATAAAAAAAAGTAGAAATATATGGAGAACATGTGAAATAATACAACTTTGTTACTGTTGGGGACAAAACAGTTCCACTGAAATGTGTGTATTTTGTACTCTCGTGTTGGTTCCAGAGTAATCAAAGATTAGAACAGCAACCCCAATTGGTTGGGGCCACACGGTGGGTTGTAAAATGCCAAAGACAGTCTTGAGAGGATCTTTATAATCTACCTAAATGCAAAACTGATACTAATGACAGTTTTATCATAAGTGTAACAAGAAATGAAAATATCATTCATAATGGAATACAATCGTTGTTGAGAATGTGGTTTTGATCTCAAACAATGATAGTTGGGTTTGCAAGTTGTTTTGACAGTTTGTCTGTTTGAACATAAAGTTTGGAAAGTCATTACCATAGACACAAATATTCAGACTGCTGTCCAATGTCAAGCAGCAGCACATAGAGTCATTCTTGCAAGTCTTTGCCTTTTAAATGAAAGAGAGAAATCCTGAAAAGAGCAAAGTTCTTGCTCAATAATCCAGGTTAAAAAAAAATCCAACAAAGTCAGTCAGGTCATCTGGACGGATCCTTTTTTGGGGGGGTTGAAACGTTTCTTCCTTCATCCAAAGGACCTCATCAGTCCGAAGAGCCACAAGAAACTCAGATGAATGATGAATTTTGATGTTTTGACTGACTTTGGATATGGCTGCCACAGAGGAGTTGACGGGGGAGAGGGCGGACTCTAGAAACAGTCTTATCACCAGCAAACTGGTTGGCCGACTATGTGAGCGTGCTGCTTGTGGGACTGAGTTAGTTGTAGCTCCTTGGACTGATGAAGTCCTTTGGATGAAGGACGAAACATTTCAACAACAACAAAAAACAAACCACCCAGATGACCTAACCAGATGACCCTTTGTTGGGTTGTTAAAACAGCATTTTCTAAATAAACATGACATTGACTTATTGACTTTCATGTTTACATAAAAGAAAACAGGTAGGACAGGATGGCGCCTTGCATGGCAGTCTGCCGCTACAGGTGAATGTGTGTATGAATGGGTGGATGGTTGGTATTGTAAAGCGCTTTGGGGCCCCTCATAGGGGGCTGGAAAGCGCTATATAAATAAGCTCCATTTACCATTTTACCATTTACATAAAAGTAGATCCGAATGCTGGCGAGAAGAATGTAAGCTGATGAGATTGAAAAACTTGAAATTTATTAAGAACTTTTAAGAAACCCATGGCATCAGAAGAAGACAGTGCAACTGCAGAAGCAACCTAGATGGAAAGGACGGGTTGATAAAAAAAAAAAAGGCCAATGAAAACTAAAGTGTATAAATGCTGGGACTGTGATTTCAGAAAGACCACAGGTGTGTTGATTACTAATGAAATACAGGTGGAACAGGAGAAGTTGAAGCAAGGTATGAACATAGAACAGAACTTTACTGAATAAGACCAAACTGTCTAAACTAATAACAAACCAAAGAAACACAAACAAAAATCAAGGTACAATACATTACCAGGTAGTTGTGTCTTTTTAGACAGACAGACACAGACAGACAGACAGACAGACAGACAGACAGACAGACAGACAGACAGACAGACAGACAAAGCAACCAAACTATATTGTCTCAACAAAAGAAACAACATCCAAGTTTACTGGTGTAAGTTGGACAATAGATCTGACAACTCATTCATTTTCATTCAAGTTTATTTGAACAAGGACAGCACAATAAACAATGTTACATGTTAAAAACGAAGCAACCGTTGTCTTGTACACAGGATTTCTAGCCATAGGCTAATTTGCAAACCCAGTCCTTGGTTGGACTTTTATATAAAAACAGCTAAAATAAAATTAAAATTTAATTAAGATTAAACAGTTCCCTATATAAAAACATCTAAAATAAAATAAAAAATTAATGAAGTTTAAATGGCTTAAACAGTTCCCTCACACACACACAGCTGCTCCTCTGTCCCTATAGGATTCAGTGTTCACAGATTTGGTTTTGTTTCAACCATTTTTTCACCTGGGAATTAAAACCTCTAAGATCAGTCAATGTTTTTATTGCTGATGGTAAACTGTTCCAGATATGAGGACCTTTAAATGAGAAGGAGCATTGACCAAATGATGTTTTGTATTTTGTAGGTTTACAGTCTCCATCAACTGCACCTCTTGTTGCAACTCCTGAGCTGCTGACTTTTAAAATCATTCTGCTCACCAGTTCAGGGACAAGACCATTAATACATTTAAAAGTTAATTTTAAACAAGAAAATTTTAAAAAATTGTCAAAGCTTAATAGGTTATATTTATCAAGTATTTTACAGTGGTGCCACTTCAATGACATTTAAGCCAAAAATGCTAACTATGCTACATCTTTGCAAACAGAAGGAAAAGGCATGGAAGTATCTTCAGACATATTGCTTAGAGGGAGTGTTAATATTCATATATATACCGATATATATATATATATATATATATATGTATATATGTATATATATATATGTATATATATATATGTATATATATATATATATATATATATATATATGTATATATATATATATATATATATATATATATATATATATATATACAGGGAACCCCCGACCTACGACTCCACCGACCTGCGAACCACGGGACCTACGAACGAGCCAAAGTAGAAGAATGCCATCGACGTACGGCAGAAAATACGTGACCTACGAACGAGCCCCATTACAAGTATATAATCGAGCTACGGCGTAACTGCGTCACACACGGCAATCGGCGAGGTGGGGGAGGGGATTGCCCCTTGGCTGTTGTTAGTTGGGCATGGGCGTGACACTGCGCATGACAGTGGAAAAGTAAATGCTCCCAACATTCATTGTTGAGCAATGGCTAAGCAGTTCCATCAGATGCAGGTTTGATCATGAGAAAAACATCTGTCTACCTACACTTCAGTCAAAGTAAGGCAATTTTGTTTCATTTTTCTGCTGCTTCTAGCTTTTTCTGAGTTCATGGACTTCTTTCTCATGCACATGGACACTCATCAACGCACTGGTTTCAAAAACATGATGGTTGCAACATGTTTCTGATAGATGTGATGCTGCTGATGGATTTATGGATTCATGTGTGATTGTTGACATCATTTTGCTGATGTGAGTCCCTGATTTGCTGCTGTTCTGATGTTAAAAGCTGCACTTTGAGAAGTGTTCATGTGTGATTGTTGACATCATTTTGCTGATGTGATTTCCAGCTGATTTCCTGCAGTTCTGATGTGAAGTTACTGATGTACAGTTACTGTGTGTGTTTATGGATGCATGTGTGGTGTAATGGTTTAGATAAGTGTTTGTAAATAAAGTTCTGTGCATGTTTATGGCCCAGTATGTCAGTCTCATGCTGTTAAATGTGTGCGCGGCGCACCGTTAGCGGTATTTCCGCGACCTACGAACGGAATAACGACCTACGAACGGGACGCAATTTTCACCCCCTACCTACGACAGGATCGAGCTGCGAACGGTTCTTAGGTCCCGAACTCGTTCGTAGGTCGGGGGTTCCCTGTATATATATATATATATATATATATATATATATATATATATATATATATATATATATATATATATATATATATATATATATATATATATATATATATATATATATATATATATGTATATATATATATATTTATATATATATATATATATATATATATATATATATATATATATATATATATATATATATATATATATATATATATATATATATATATATATATATATATATATATATATATATATATATATATATATATATATATATATATATATATATATATATATATATACATACAGGTGGTCCCCGACTTACGAATGAGTTCCAGTCCTACGTATCATTCGTTAGTCGAAAACTAGTAAGTCGGGGATCACCTGTATATACCACATGAGCCGCCACTGATACACGTACATGTACGGTAATGAACAGGTACTAAGTTACCGAGCACTTCGCCTATCCTAACACAGTACCCTACATAATTATCACAAAACACTTACAGTCCAGGGCTAAAAAATAAAAAAATAAATTCTTACTTTGAGCTTGTCAAGCTTGTCTTGTCTGTTAGCATGTAAGCTCTTGCACGTTCGAGCTTCGCAACTTCGTGCTGCTCAACGCGGTCCAAACTGTTTACAGGAAGGACTGTTAGCTTGTTAACTCCATACATTAACATTTGGAGCCAGAAAAAGAGTTTAATAACTTACTGAAAGCCGTTTTTCCGCGTTGTTCGTCCATCCAAAACAAGCTGAGCCGCATTAGCTGATGTTAGCCCCCGCCATTAGCTGCGCTCGTTAGCATGTTAGCCCATCCAAAAGGGTGTCGGCGCTCTCTGTTTCTCCGTGTTAGCTCGGTGTCCCCCGACATGAAAGTGAGGCTGATGAGATTTAAAAAACTGAAATGTATTAAGAACTTTTAAGAAATCCAAGGCATCAGTAGAAAACAGTGTGTATTTTGTACTCTAATGTTGGTTCATAGTATGTAAAATCCGGTTTTACAAATGCCGCGTGTAATGCGTTCCGACTTACGGCGATTTCGTGTTACGAACGGTGCGTAGGAACTTGTTCGTAAGTCAGGGACTACCTGTACACACACACACACACACACACACACATATAAATTCCCTTTTTACAAGATTTTGAACACTCCATTCATTCCTAAGTCACACTGAATGCCTGAGAGGCATTTGGTGTGCCTTAGGAATGAATGGAGTGTTCAAAATCTTGTAAAAAGGGAATTCTCTTTAAATATGTCATGAATCATTGGACAGAAGTTAATGAATCTCTCACAAAATTACTTTTGAACTGTCATCCACAATTGTCCATCAGTTTTGTCCCTTTCTGATTCAAATTGGCCATCAAAACAACAGTAGAAATCTAAAAAAAAAAAATGGCTGGAAATCAGCCAAAATACATACCGGTACTTAATAAAAATTATAAAGCCAAGATGGCCACCATAATTTAGTAGAAAAATGACTCAGCCATCAATTTTCCCCATTTTGAGCTGAAAATTGGTATGGTGGTAGCTGACAGCAAATCTCAACACTAAAGTCAAATCAAAATGTTTATATGACTGCAACACCCTTTCCCATCAAAGTTTCTCCAGCAACATTTAATTGTTGTTAATATTATTTATTTCTGTTTATGTTCCAAACTGCTTCAACTGTCAGTGTGTACACCACAAGATGAGAAATCCACTGCAAGGAAAGAGTCACAGTTAATATACAGGCCATCTGGAGTAATATGAACCTTGAAACAGAGCAATCTTTGACAATTAATAATAATAATAATAATAATTGTCTAATCTTGTCATCTGCGTATGTTTCCCATACACAGACGAAATTCGTCTCTGCATTTAACCCAACCACCTACCAGGTGGTGCAGTGAGCAGCCATAGAAGGCGCTCGGGGAGCTGGAGAAATAGGTGTGCACTCATAGACACCCCAAGATGTGTAGTGGCCGGGACGCGAACCCGCGTCCTTCGGGTCCCAAGTCAAACGCCCTAACCACTACACCATCTTGGCTCCTAGCAATGGGAACATGGGATGGATTAAAATAGATCAATTTAAAATGATTCCATATTTTTTTAATTGTATTATTTTTTGAGAAAGACAAAAGGACTGTAGTGGTCAGGTGTTTGGCAGCTGTTTAATTAAGTCCAAGAAGACCAAGTTGAAGATCTCACTCCACAGGTTTCTTTCTGTCACCTCACTTTTTAAGCTTCTGGCCAATCAGTCCATCATGAGTAGAAGATGCTATGCTGTGCTATGAATTATGCTATGCTATGCTATGAATTATGCTATGCTATGCTATGAATTATGTAGTCTGTGCATTTTGAGGTTTGTTGTGTTGAATTGCAACTACTGTATAGTTCCTTGTGTATGTTCCTTGTATTGAAAATCTGGCACAACAATTTCCTGCAGAATCAATAAAGTCCCATCTTATGTCTAAAGAAAAACGTAACTGTATATTTGGCGATGCACATGTAGATGTTTTTAGTTTTGTTTGGAGTTTTCAAAAATAGTGACACATCCTAAATTTCTTTATAAATTAGGATTAAACACCTTGTTTTCTTCTGATCACAAGTGAAACTATGAGAAGTGTTGCTTCTCGCTGATTCAGCATCAGCAGCTTTCAGCCACCAAGGTTTGACATTTTCCTCTCAAAATGTAAATTGTGATTGTTCCTATTTCTATTGTGGCTGCCTGAAATGGACATTTGTGTCATTTTGTCACAGAATATCTGCTGGATATCTCTCGCTGTCACTCAAGTCTCCACTTTCTGTCTTGGCTTCAAATTGTTTGTTCTGTTAGCTTTAGTCTGTGCTCCCTCCTCAGATCCCGCCCCGCCACATCTGCCAGCAAGTGATAAATCTAACATTCCTCCATCAGAGGATCATTACATATCAGGCCCTGCTGCGATGGCGGAACGTCATGGCAGAAAGTCAATGGTGCGGGGGAGGGAGGAGCACAATGTGGAGGAATCACACCGTGGAAGAGCCTGCTGAGACGGATCAATGACTCATCTAACACCCGCATGTCCACTGCTGAACCAGGCAAAACCACTCATTCCTCTCACACACCCTCGCCACTTGGTGATGAGCTATTCCAGCTGCTCCGAGATGAGTTTGCACTGCCAGACTCAGCCGCTTGTGGTGATTTGTTGGTGTAATACAAGGAAAGAGTGTGGCAAAATAAAGAAGGTTGATTTTGCTGTTACCAGAGATTTTCCTCCCTCTAAAGCCCAAAACAAACAAAGAACTAAAGATGTGGAAATAAAAAAGTAGCCGCTAAGCCACAGAATACTGAACAAACAGGGACGGGGACAAATATACTGCATTTGGGGACAAATATACAGTACTGCATTCATGTTGTAATACTTCATAAAATTATTTTGGATTAAAATTTAAAACAAGTATACTAGTTGGAAATGCTTTAAAACTAAAGATTTTTGAGACTCGATTACCCTAATTTCCGGACTATAAGCCACGCCTCTTTTCACACGCTTTGAACACAGAGTCTTATTTCTTAGCAATAGCTAATTTATGGATTTTTTATTTTATTTTGAAAGGCTATTGTGAATCAGTTAGATTACCTGTATACAAAAATAAAAAAAGGGACCAATGAAATACCCCTCCCATTCTCTTGTTCTCTCCTCCCCTCCCCGTTGTGTCCCCAGGGAAGAGGGGATGGGGGAATGTGATGAAGAGGACAGCACAAGCTCATGGTTGCAATTTGCAGCAAATACTGTATATGTCTGTGGTGTGCAGGAGAAAGATGACGCTAGCAATCAATTACTTCCTGGTAGGCTATTGTTTTTTTGTTTGTTTGTTTGTTTTATTTGTTTTATTTGTTTTTTTGTTTTTACCAGCCTTGTTACAGGTACTGTTAAAAAAATAAAATAAAATAAACATTTATTGTACGGATTTGTGTATGTTACTGGTATGTATTTCATTAAAAGTTTAACAAATATTTCTTTGGAACTAACTAAGGTTACAATGTGGATAGTACTCACGGCTTATAGACAAGTGCAACCTATATATGTACTTTTTAATTTGTTTTTAATTCAGAGGACACAGCTTATATTCAGGTGAGCTATAGTCTGGAAATTACGGTATATTTCTAATGGCATTTGTTGTATAAAACAATAGTTTACCCATAATGTAAGCGTGTGTGCTCTAACAATGCATTACACAATGTAAAGGAAAAAATTGAAGTCAGCATTTTTGGCAGACATGCCTATCACCCATTGCTTTCTGGGTCAAATTTTTTAATTAAAATGTCATGCACTCTGTTCATAGTCACGTTGTGTGTTAAGGATGACCCTCAGCTACTACCATGACAAACTTTAGCTTAGTATGTGCAGAACTGACTAAGGTACAGCAGTTTATGTGTTTGCTGAGTTCGACTTGCTGTGGCAGCCATTTTTACACAAATTGTCTCCAAAAGGTGAACAATTGTAGATGTATAGCCAATGATATTTTTCTTAAAAATCAATTAAAATATATTTTGTGGTTCATGAGATATTTTGCTAACAGACAGACAAGCAGACACATGCATGTACCGGTAGTCCTTTCATGGTGACAGAGAGAGGTGGCAAAGAGCTTCTGATTATGAAGCTTTGCTCAGCTGAGTAACAAATTTATGTAAAAGTGTGCAGAGTCCAAAGCAGAAGAAAAATAACACTACGATGTCTTCCTGTTGAACTATTGCAGAGCCAATAATTCACATAAATAACACAAAATGTCACTACTTGGTCAAAATAAATCATAAAGTGGAACCATGCATTCTGTTTGTGTCACATCGAGTGTTTATTTGTTAATTTATTTATTTTAACCAGGTTTTAATAAACTGCAACCATGTGC